>VZSG01001270.1:43769-55104 GCA_013398315.1 Nothoprocta pentlandii
AGTGAGAAGGAGGATGTTCGCCTCTTTTCAGTGTTGGCCACTGATAGAACTAGAGGAAATGGACACAAACTGAAGAACCAAAAGTTCTGCAGGAATTTAAGGAAAAAAGTTCCTCACTGTGATGGTGACAGAGCACTTGAAAAGGTTCCTAAAGAGAGGTTGTGGAATCTCCTTCTCCTGAGATCTTCAAAACCTGCTTGGACACAGCCCTGTTCCACATGCTCTAGGCAACCCTGCGTGTGTGGTGGACTAGATGTTCTCTAAAGTGTGCACTAGATGATCTCTAAAGGTCCTTTCCAAACTTAAAGATTCTATGATTCCAATCTTTCCTAAGGAAAATAGAATTTCCATAACTTTTTCCATAGTGCATGCATTTAGTTCATATAAGAAAGATTACAGAAAAATCTGTGGAAAATTAATATTTTGAGGTTTACCATCCACACTGAGAACATATCCAGTTCAGGAAGTTTGTGAGCTACAGATGGTTTGGACTAGTATCATATGTATGATGATGGTAATATTATTGAAAGTAAACTTCTGAACAAGAACAGTGCCTGGAACATTTGTTTGGAAAAGGAGAGATTGGTTTATATGCCACACTTAACCTAAGACAATCCTGAAGTTGGCAATTTATAAATTTATCCTGAAGTGGGGAAGCAAAGGGTGCCAACCTCATAGATATAGAAGGAGAACAGGCAAAACGGTATAAATTCTGCAGTACAACTACCTATATGTGTTGTTCAGTGATAGGCACTCATTATTGAGTATGTACCTAGTAGTGACTTGTATCCATAGGTGAAATTCTTCATCTGCTTGTGTAGGATGAGAGGGATCTCTTTGATCCCTTTGATCTCTTTCAATGTACTCCATGAATTTTCAATTCCTTTGCATATCATTCTTGCCTACCCTGCAAGAATAGAGGAGGCAAAAGACAGAATGTCTATGACCTAGTGATGGAATATGCTTAATACTGCCGCAAAAAGAGGAAAAACACAGGTTTCTCTTGTGTATCATGCCAGATATGTTGTCATTCATTTTCTCTCAGGAAAGAACTCAACTAAAACATTATGTCTTATTGAAATCATTGTAGCCATTTCAAATATGGAAAAAGCTGGCACAAAAAGGAAGATAATCTGTCCTCCATAACTGCCAGAGACAGAGGAAGGAAAAAGTGCGCTTAAATTGCAGCAAAGTATTTTTTGGTTAGGCAACAAGAAAACCATTTTAACTCTAAGGGCAATTAAACACCTGATTTGATTGTCTAGAGAGAATGAATAAACTCCATCATTGAAATGTTTAAGTTAGACCTGATAGAAATGGCATAGACAGAATGAATTCAAACTTGGCAAGGGGGGAGTCTAAATGATCTCTTAAGTCTTCTTTTCCTAGACTTTTTTTTTTTTTCTACAATATGTTAAAGATTATGAAGCATTCAGACACAGTAATAGGGACCTTACAAGTAAAACAGAGATTGTTCTCAAAAACCTGAAAATCGTTTTATAACTATATCATAATCATGGCACTAGAAGGTCTGTCCGTTAGAAACCTGATGTTCTGATTTATCCAATGTTTTGAATGAACTAATATACTGAGAAACTAGTCTTAGATTTTTCTACTGTACAGTATTACTGTGTGAATACACAGTGAATACTGTGTGAATACACTGTGTGAATACACAGTAATACTGTGTGTTACAACTTCTTTTTGCATCACAGAGAAAGAAAATACCTGTGAAGTATAAAACTTTTCAGAAAATGTAATATATTGAAAGTTCTTGAGCAGTAGGAAGGTGAGAAGACTTGGGAGTGAGATTCAAGCATAGCATGCACAGCACTACGCTGTGCATCATGCAAACAAGAGAATATATGCTGGCCATTTTTTAACACAGACTTGGCAGATACACTATTTTATTCTTTCACATATTTCCTTTTTTTTTTCTGAGTGAAAGTAGCCTTTTGAATGTACCCTTCACTTTGACATTTTATTATATCTGAACATGATTATGGAATCTTGGTTTAGCTGACAGACATTAATGATAACTGGCCAGATTGCCTTCCTCTGTGCCCTCCATTACTTGTGATCAACATGATTTTAGCTGAATGTGATTAGGGCTTATTTCATGTCTGGCTGTCAGGATGCCAAAACGAGTTGTCTTTAGTCAGAGGTACCTGAGCACATATCATCTGCATTTGGCTCTCCAAAATGAGTTAAAGCTGTAATTGACTTTGGTGCTATAGCAGATATATTCAAGGCGTTTTTAAATCATTGCACTCTTACTCTGTGCAAATTGGCAGCAAAGTCACTGACATAAAGGCCTTATCACAGAAATCCACAGTGGCTCCTTATTCTTTCTCAGGCATTCCTTTTGGAGTAGAATTTTGCAGTTCTTCATCATTCTGAAAAAAGTAAATCTTTTTTTTTTCTCTTGGCTTTATCTTCCTGAAGAATGCCCTTGGTTCAGGAGACTAGCAAGGTAAGTTACACATTTTCACACTTTAGCCACAGAGTGATGAGAGATCACTTAACTCCTGCCCCACCCTGCCACTTTGGAAGGTCTACCCTGTCTTTTAGAGACAGGCAGAAGTTCATTCTGGTACTACAAGCTGATGAGAAGACACATGTCTATGAGTGGAATGGCACTAAGTCTTGATGGTTTGTTAAGTATAACAAAATAACTTCTGATCTTTCTGAAGTATAAGCTGGTTGGGCATGTATTTGTTGACTAAATCCTGAGAGGGGTGTCACAGAACGAGTGGTGGGGGCAGTGAGTGACAAAATGCACTTCACTTGTATGAAAGATATAATAATAGGGTTTATTGATATGGACAATGATTTCACAAGATTCTATGGCAAGGTCGCTAATTATTCACTGCATGAGGGTTTAAGATAATACACAATTATCTTGGATGCCCTCCCATTGAGTCATGAGGATCAGATTGGACCCCCTTGCTTTCCAAACTCCTTCTGAAAGGAGTCTAGGTGTAGGAACCAGGTGCGGCTGGATCCAATCCTAGTCCCAGGACAATAGTTTATGACTGGGGGATTTTGTGCACAGTTACAAAGTAAAGCTTACAAGTTCGGAAAGAGAGTGTGCTACATTCACTTCCCACGAATCTGTTGTGGAAAGGGATCTCTTAACCTCTAGGAGTATCCTTGAGAGGTGTCCCTGCTCAAGGGGAGATCCTGGCTTGCAGCCATGCAAGGAGAGCTCAAGGGGCTCTTGGGCTGTCCCCATATTTATGGGATAAGATGATTGACTTGTAGTCATTCTTTCATTTCAGAGGACTTTTGTCCGGTGTATGCACCATCAGCCATATCTCCCCATCAGGATGCAGCCATCAGGACTTATTGCTGGTTAATGTCTGAGTCCAGGAAGAAATCAGGGAGCCAACTACCAGGGTCAGATAATATCACTGGTAGTTAACACCTGAATAGGGCTACATGTGAAAAGTCAGGTTGAGCTGGGAAAGGAGCGTTTCTGTCACAAGAGGTCAGCTGTAGTGTCCCCATCAAGCATCAGTGTACTCCAGGACATTTAACACTTCCTTCTTTCCCACTCATAGACAAAACTTATTCCATTATAGACCCAGATTCAGCAAAAACACTCTTGTGTATCCTTTGCTTTTTGTCGCCCAGGCAGTTAATTTCTTCAAGTTTTTCAATAACATACCTTTCATTGATAAGTTTCATGTTTCCTGCTTCTCTTACTAGAAGATATAACAAACTTTAATAATGTGGTCCTGCTTCCAGTACTGTTTCTTTCAGAGGACACAACCCCCCTCCACAGCATACTGAATTCTGCAAGGCAGGAATCTGTGTACTAAACAGACAACACAAACAGGAGTGCTCTACTACAGCAAAATCCTGTTTCTGCCTTACAAATTGGTGTCTGTCTAGCTCAAACCATAGCACAATCTGCAGTCAGCTCTGCATATTTAGAGGGTCTAATGAACTGGCTGAGAGAATACTCTTAAGATTTTGTTGGAGATGTACTTATAAACTGCCCTAAATATGACTCACACCACATCTATACATCTGTATAGATGATTAGTTATAGCAATAGAGCATTAAAACTTCACACCAACATAAGTAGCTCCTTGTTTTGTGAAACACCGTATTTTCTGTAATTTTATGCTTTGAAGAAGGTGGAAGTAAGAAAAAATACAACAGCATTTACTTTATTATTTCAGTCCAGGACTGATTTTATAGTTGTATTGGTCACTATAGTTCCCTTTCTGCTACCTTTCAAGTGCCCTGCACCAAAGTCCTCTGAGGCTTTTACTGGTTACTGTTGTCCTAACTAGTCATTGTAATAAAATTAAGTGAGACAACATCTTACATCTGTACAGAGGTCTTATATACAGAAAAACTCACAGAGTGTGATGGCTTTTGATTCCTCTTTTTTTTTTTTTTTTTTTTTGACTTTTTTTTTCTTTCATTCTTCTTTTCCAGACATGATGGGAGAGCAAAGGCAGAAAAACAATGCTGTAATCCAGCTTGGTATTTTTGGTCTCTGGAAAAAAGTACGTTATGAGAGAAGGGGAAATTTGGGTGATATTACAATCCAAGTGTTCACAGAATCACAGAATATTCAAGGTTGGAAGGGACCTCTAGAGATCATCTAGTCCAACCTTCCCGCTCAAGCAGGAACACCTAAAGCATGTGGCACAGGGTGGCATCCAGGCGGGTTTTGAAGACCTCCAGAGAAGGACAGTCCACAACCCCACTGGGCAGCCTGTTCCACTGCTCTGTCACCCTCACAGTAAAGAAGTTCCTCCTCACCTGGAGATGGAACTTCCTGTGCTCCTGCTTATGGCCATTACCCCTCGTCCTATCACTGGCCACCAATGAAAAGAGCTTGTCCCCTTCCTCCCTGCATTCTTCCTTCCTGAACTTATACATATTAATCAGATCCCCTCTGAGCCTTCTCTTCTCCAGAGAAAACAGGCCCAGCTCACTCAGTCTCTTCTCATACGAGAGATGTTCCATTCCCTTCATCATCTTGGTCGCTCTCCGCTGGACCCTCTCGAGAAGCTCCATGTCCCTCTTATACTGGGGAGCCCAGAACTGCACACAATACTCCAGGTGCGGCCTCACCAGAGCTGAGTAGAGGGGCAGAATCACCTCCCTCCACCTGCTGGCAACACTCCTCCTGATGCAGCCAGAATCCCATTGGCCTTCTTGGCCACGAGGGCACACTGCTGACTCATGGTTAACTTAGTGTCAACCAAGACTCCCAGGTCCCTCTCCGTGGAGCTGCTCTCCAGCAGGTTGACCCCTAATCTGTACTGGTGCCTGAGGTTATTCCTGCCCATGTGCAGGACCCTGCACTTGTCCTTATTGAACCTCATGAGGTTCCTCTCTGCACAACTCTCCAGCCTGTCCAGGTCCCTCTGGATGGCAGCACAGCCCTCCGGAGTGTTGGCCACTCCACCCAGCTTGGTGTCATCTGCAAACTTACTCAGGGTGCTCTCCGTGCCCTCGTCCAGGTCATTGATGAACAAATTGAACAGCATTGGGCCCAGTACTGACCCCTGGGGGACACCACTGGCCACAGGCCTCCAACTGGACTCGGCCCCATTTATCACCATCCTCTGAGCTCTGCCATCCAGCCAGCCCTCGACCCACCGCACCGTGCAGTCATCTAGTCCACTCTCCCGGAGCTTCCGTATGAGGATATTATGGGAGACGGTGTCAAAAGCCATGCTTAAGTCAATGTAGACAACATCCACGGCTCTCCCCTCGTCCAGCCAGCCTGTCATCCCATCATAGAAGGCTATGAGGTTTGTCAGACATGACCTCCCCTTGGTGAATCCATGCTGACTACTCCTGATCACCTCCTTCTCCTTCATATGCCTGGAGATTCTCTCTAGGATGAACTGCTCCATCACCTTTCCAGGGATGGAGGTGAGGCTGACCGGCCTGTAATTGCCCGGCTCCTCCCTCTTGCCCTTTTTGAAGACTGGAGTGATGTTGGCGCTCTTCCAGTCCTCGGGCACCTCCCCTGCTCTCCAGGACCTCTCAAAGATGATGGAGAGAGGCTGAGCAACAACCTCGGCCAATTCCCTCAGCACTCTTGGGTGCATCCCATCTGGGCCCATAGATTTTTGAGTGGCCAGTTTGCCTAAGTGCTCCCTAACCCAATCCTCCTCAACCTGCGGAAGGTCTTCCTCTAGCCCATTTACATCTCTTCCACCTGAGCCCTGCAGTTCGTGGGGGGTCGCCTTAGCAGTAAAGACAGAGGCAAAGAAGGCATTTAGTAACTCTGCCTTCTCGGCATCCTCCGTCACCAAGGCCCCTTCCCCATTCAGCAGTGCACTACCATTTTCCCTCGTCTTCCTCTTGCTATTGATATACTTATAGAAACCCTTCCTGTTGTCCCTGACATGCCTCGCCAACTCTAATTCCACCTGGGCTTTGGCCTTCCTCGTTTCGCATCTGCATTCTCTGACNTTGGCCTTCCTCGTTTCGCATCTGCATTCTCTGACAATGTGCCTGTATTCCTCCCACGTGGCCTGTCCCTTCTTCCACAAGCTGTACACTCTTTTTTTCTCGTTCACTTTGCCCAGCAATTCCTTACCCATCCATACAGGTCTCCTACCCCGCTTACTTGACTTCTTTTTTGTGGGAATACACCGATCCTGAGCTTGGAGGAAGTGGTGCTTCAATATCACAATTGCAATCTCAAGAGAGCATTTCTACATTATAAAATATAAAATGAAATATAAAATGAAGCTACAGTATAATTTATATGGTTGGATGATTCAGTAACACAGACTTGACAGAAATAAGGTTAAACATTCAGTCTGATGAAAATATATACTGTAAGTCTTACCCAGCTGTTTGAATCTTTCATCACTGTAAGTAACAGAGGATTTGTTATAATGTGAAAGCCATATGCATTTCAAGTCAAGCATCCTGTCACTGACAGCAAGCACTTTGGAACACTCAGAGGACAGTCACTAAAAATATTCATGATAAGACCCACAAAGCAAACTAGAGATTAATTGACTGAGATTTTCTTCCTAATTTTCCTAATAAGCAATAGAGAAGTTGTTAGATACTATACGACTTCAATATATATTCTCTTATTTCATTAGGTGGCAGAGGGAATAAAGGAGAAGTTGCCAATAGAAATATTAACCTCGAAGAGACACAAAGTTTTTTGACATTTTTTTCCAATTTATGAAAATTCATTTCCATGATCAATACTTTTGTCTGACGGATTCTCTTGCCTCTACTTATTTTCTTTTGATATTTACGTTACCTAGCTACCTATTTCTTTGCATCTTAAAAGCACCTTTCAAGCATTTATACATTAAAGCACACAGAGCTTCAATTAGATTGATAAATGTGGACAAATTTTAGTTAAAAATGATTAAGATCCTTTATATCACGTGAATTTTCTTTCTTTTTTTTCTTCCTTTCTTTCTTTCTTGAGCATAAAGTAGAAAAAAAGCTTCAATAACACATTTTATTCCAGAGGAATTCAAGAGAGAATAAACTGCTGTAAAGTTTCTGGCTTACAGTAAACATCATCTGATTGAATTTAGAGCTGTACTTTATCCTTACATATTTGTATTAATTTTACTTCTGTAAAAATTGCTTGTGTGTTGATTTTTTTTCATCTCTCATTCAGTTGGCATAAATAGAGCAAAGAATTTCTCACTTCTCCTTTAGGAAAAGTTATAATGTATAAGAAAAAAAAAACATTAAATGGAGTGTGTACTCTCAGTTCTACCTTGTAAAAGTAACCCTTAACCGTCTTGTTTAAGGAGCAATGATGGGTTATGTGTGCAGTAAACACCTTCCTAGATTTCCCAGACTTGACAAATATGAAAAGTAGGAATAAAATATATGGATATATGGAAAGCACATTTTGGAAAATGTGGAAGGTGGATGGACCTCCATTTTGGAAAAAGTTGACAAAAATAAGTGGCATATTCCCGTGAATACCTCCTTTTCCTCTCTCTCTCCTTGCCACACCATACATAGCAAGAAAATGATTGCTTTGTGCCTTAGTGTTCTGCTTGGGATGCAGGCACTTTGCATCCAATTTTACAAGCATTTCTGAACGTGTGATACCTTGGATACCCGCTTCTAAACCTGCTCATTAATTTTAATGATGCTGACTTCCTTTCTAGAGCATTGTGACATTACAGTTAAAAAAAAGTGAAAAAAAAACCCCATCATATATGGGTTAGGTATTCATAATATTCTATTAAAGGGCATAATTTCTCTTTGAAAACTCATTGACATGAATGAAACTTTAATGATTTGAGTCTGGCAGCTCAGCTGCAAGATAGCTGAAGCAGAGTGAATATTTTTATCCAATATTTGACAGTTTCACATTTCAGATATGTATTTATTTATTGGTTATGAATTAAGCAAATTTTTCATTATAGCAGAGAATTTTGATAGACTTATAAAAATATTTGCTATTACTATATATTTGAAATAAAAATTTACTGAGATTTATATAGAGTTTTAGCTTAAATTCCACAGTCCATTGTTCAAGTCGTACGCACGACATAGCACAGTAGTTCATGCTATTAGTTCCTGATTGGGATGATGCAGTCTTCGATGGTCAGAAAATTTAGGAAAAGCTGTCTTTTTTTTTTTTCCACACAGGTTGTAGGAGAAGATATCTGCCCAAAAGATTCTTAGGCTGTGACTTTCTTTTTCATCACTGTCTCTGTTAAAGCCCTATTTGTTTCTCTCCTGCAGTGTTGCCAACAAACCTTGACATTAGCAAAGGGAAAAAAATTGTCCAAACTTCCATGTGCCTCATTCCTGCAGGTGAGTAAGCCTTCTATTGATATTTCAGCTGTGCTTGTATGAAGCACTGCCTTGTCATCCAGTTTCAATTTTGATTAGGTTTTAAAGTCAAATGTGTGAATTTCACACAAAGATAAAGCAGCAGCTGAGGGACAGGTGCTAAAGGAATGACAATATCTATTGGGGCATGAAGGAAGACACTGTGCCAAAAAGCAAAATGCATTATTCTTACCATGTGTTTTGACCAAAACAAGCAAGTTCTTCATACCATGCATCTCCGGCAGCAGCTGCTGGGAAGCTGATGCTCCAGCTATACATACTGATTGGAAGGAACAGAAATGAGGCTGAGAAGCAGCACTCAAAAAAACCCAGAGCTGTGGTGTCCACAAAAAGAAAGAGACAGCTGAGAGGAAACTGGAATTAGGGGAATATCTTCTTTGTGCTGCTCCGGCTGCTCAAGGTGAATGTCCCTCACATGAAATTGAGGAGAATGTGAATATATTTTCCTTTTTCTTCCTTTTTTTTTCAGCTTACCATTTCTCCTTTCAGCTCCCCGCTCTGCAGAAGCATTTCTCATATGGTCTGTTCCCCTCCAGGGTGATCTCTCACTGAAAGAAGACTGAAAAAATCTTAACTGGTTACTAAGGATCACCTGTATCATCATCAACTAAAGCCAACACAACTCAGCCAGTTTTTCAGTTTGAAGATGCTGAAAATGGAAAATATAAAGCAGCTGGCAGCTTGCATGAAATTTTTCCAAAGGTATAAATCAGTCACTTCTATTTTCTGTGAGCAGTTAAATCCATTTCGCTACAACAGGAAAAGCAAAGTGATTTTCTGGTGAGTACAGAACAAATGGTTTGCACAGTCTTGGTATTTCCAGGCCCATTTTTCAGTAATTCATTTGGTTACTCTCTAGACTTACATGAAGCTTGACTCCACTTCTCTGATGTGACATCACATTCAGTTATGCTTCCTGTAGCATCATGAATCCCAGCTTCACTTCAAATCCCATCTATTCCCTGTCCCAAACAGTCAAAGGCATTTTAGCATCCTCATTCCCAGGCCAATTCTACAAAAGCAAGTTGGACAAAATCAGAGGAAGCCTGTTCGAAGGGGATATCTCTATATTGCATTGGTACTTCCCAGAGCACGGTGCATAGTGGTTTCTATTTGGTGACACCCAACTGTTTTCAAGTTTGCTTAAGTGGAAAGTGGCTAAAAAGAACCAGAGCAGAACTAAAAGCTTAGCTTCAGATTTTCTTATTTTTATTTTAGGGCAAATCCTCAACATGAAAATACTCAGCCAAAATTGGGTGGAAAGTTATAAGGGTATCAGTAAATTGATGAGGCTTTCAATCAAAAAATGGATGTATAAAGCTATGCAATACTTAGAAAATATCTCACAGCTCTTGTCTTTTCAAAATTCAGGATGATGGTAGTACCTAGTGCTCTGTAGAAACGTGTATTGCAAAAGCTCTTGCTTGATCAGACATTTTTCTGAACTGATATATGAGGCCAACGGAGGAAAAAAATGTCACTTTTAATGGATTAGTTCTTAATTTATGTTGTTATCTGAAGACATATCATCTACGAGAAGCACTACTAACTGCAATGATGTGTGATATTAAATCACTTTTTTTTTTTTGCATTAGTGAGGTGCTATGTTTGCTTGGATACACTTTGCAAAAATAAATAAATTTTGAAGAAGCAGACTATTAAACTGTTATGTTGAAAAGGCTTTTAATTACACTTAATGCTGGAAAGGAGATAATAAGGAACATAAGAACAGCAAAAGTGACAAAAAAATCCAAAGGTGAGTTTCTCTTCCTAGAAAATACCTTCTGAATACCCTCCTTTCACTAAAAAGTGTGTATAATTTAATCATTCAGTCATTTTTATGGTGAACAAGATATTGTCTTTCTAAACATATCCCAAAAATATTTCTCAAATCAAATCCTGAAACTAGAAGTCCACTGATTTTTAGAGGTACAATTGAAGCAGTTCTTCAGTTCTTCATTTTTTTTCTTAAAAAGTTAAAATTAATTTCTTCAAAAGGGTCAGAAAGAGATTGTTTTATTTTTATACAAGTTTGCTAAGCAGATTAAATACTATCGTTGTGAAAGCATCAGAGGGTGTGATCCCTATCTCTACCCACTCTATGCTCCAGTAGGACTATTTTTATGACCATTTATGATGTAAAAATAACACAGTTTGGAAGGAATTATAGGCAAGAAGGTTTATGCACTGTATATATAAACAGCATAGCTACTTTGGGATAACACTTTACCCAAATACTATCAGAATAATGATATATACAATAAACAATAAGGAAAAGATAAGCAAAAATTTATAAACTTCTGATTGTGTAAATTCATGTAGGCAAATACTTATAACCAAATATCTCTTTCAGGGAAAAATTATCCCCCTAAAATTAAAAAAAAATTATATCTTCCCACCCTCAAAACAATCTTATTAAATTCCAGACTTAGGCTCTCAATATCATAGGTTTAGAAGAAGGACTATCCAAAAATAAATAAATAAATAAATAAATAAA
>VZSG01001270.1:55344-87895 GCA_013398315.1 Nothoprocta pentlandii
GTAAGTAGAATATTTTTAGCTCCTAGTTACAATCAGGGACAGTTCAAAATGGAAATGGATATAAGGAAAAAAAAAAGAAAAAATCATGCATCTGAGTGTTTACAACTAGCACTTATTCTCAACTACTATATTGTTATTTATTATTCTACTATAGTAATTAAATGTTATTTGTATGGTCGAACTCTATTTGTCCAACTACAGAAATTTAGAGTATTTGAAAATAAAAGAAAATGAGAACACAAAGTATCCTCCACTTTCATTAAGTCAAGATATAGCAGATAATCACAAAGTAAACTTCCATAGCTAAACTTATTTTACCATAAGTTGTTTGTTCTGTTTACTCTTCCCTGTCTCTCTATATACATTTGATTCCTGTGTTAATAGTGCTCAAGTTTAAAAAAATATTTCCTTTCTATTGGCTTAGCTAACTAATAGGGCCACTTTACCTTCTGCCCAGGTAAGATGCTCATCATTCTTCTGATCTCAGTATTTACTAGCCCTCACTGAATCACAGAATCACAGAATCACAGAATCGCAGAATGGTTAATGTTGGAAAGGACCGCTAGAGATCATCTAGTCCACCCCACCCTACTCAAGAAGGGACACCTAGAGCATGAAACATATGGTGGCAGCCAGGTGGGTTTTGAAGACCTCCAGAGAACGAGACTCCACAACCTCCCCGGGGCAGCCTGTTCCAGGGCTTTGTCACCCTCACAGGAAAGTTCTTTCTCACATGGAGATGGAACATCCTGTGTTGCAACTTATGGCCATTTCCCCCTGTCCTAACACAGGCCACCAATGAGAAGAGCTTGCCCCTTCCTCCCTATATTCCCCCTTTATGTACTTATACATGTTAATCGGATCCCCTCTCAGCCTTCTCTTCTCCAAGCTAAACAGGCCCAACTCACTGCGCCTCTCCTCATATGAGAGATACTCCAGTCCCGTAATCATCTTGGTTGTCCTCTGCTGGACCCTCTCTAGAAACCCCACATCCCTCTTAATACTGGGGAGCCCAGAACTGCCCCCAATAATCCAGGTGCAGCCTCACCAGAGTTGAGTAGAGGGGGCAGGATCCCCTCCCTCCACCTGCTGGCAACACTCCTCCTCATGCAGGCCAGGATCCCATTGGTCTTCTTGGCCACGAGGGTACTGCTGCCTCATGTTTAACTTCGTGTCAAACAGGACCCCTAGGTCTGTCTCTGAGGAGGTGCTCTCCAAGAGGTCAACCCCTAATCCGTACTGATGCCTGGGGTTATTCCTCCCCAGGTGCAGGACCCTGCACTTGTCCCTGTTGAACCTCACGAGGTTCCTCTCTGCACAACTCTCCAGCCTGTCCAGGTCCTTCTGGATGGCAGCACAGCCCTCTGGAGTGTCAGCCACTCCACCCAGCTTGGTGTCATCTGCAAACTTGCTCAGGGTGCATTCCGTGCCCTCGTCCAGGTCATTGATGAACAAATTGAACAGCACTGGGCCCAGCACTGACCCCTGGGGGACACCACTGGCCACAGGCCTTCAACTGGACTTGGCCCCATTTATCACCACCCTCTGAGCTCTGCCATCCAGCCAGACCTTGATCCACCTCACCCTGCACTCGCTCAGTCCACACTTCCAGAGTTGAAGTCCCTACCTTTACCTTCTTGCCAATTAGATTGCTTTTCAGCCTATGTTTCAGTGAGAAGTGCTGCTGCCTCATGCAATACTTGTAATGCATTTTGAAGTTCACTGGAAATACGTCTAATGCATCTGAGGACTGTTTCTTCCTTTGTGTGAGTCATGTGCACATCAATCAATGAAGGCCTCCCCTCTGTGCGTACTCTTGATATGCTATGGACTCAGTGTGAAAAGTGTAACTTTACTACATTTTTCAGCTCCACTGTCATTCTTTGCCCGCCCGTGGAACCCAGTTGACCTAGACCAGCTCCAAAGTTTACCTTCACCCAAGTCCGTTGTTGTCACCATGCTATAATCTCCTTTGCTGCTCAAATACCCAAGAAGGAAATACCACAGCAAATACTCTCAGTGTCCTGTCAATCCCCTCATATTTTTTTCAGGAATACTTCTTGTTGGAATCTGTCTGGTTTTCATATGTGTTATTGCCTGCACCCCTGGGCTCAGTTAGCTCTCAGAGTGAAGCATCAGAGGCTCTGCCCTTCATGCCATTTTTCAGCTTCTTATCAATTCTAGTGCCAGAAAATTAGTGTGCAACTTTGGTGACCCTTTATCCAACCTCTGCACCATTGTGTCTCCAAGATCAGACCTCCTGCTCAGTTTTTATTGGTGTGACAATTCCCACTGTCATGTAGGTTAACACGTGGCAGGGCCTGCTCTCCTGCTGGCCTTTTCTCTAAACTGCCCACCTATCTAGTGCCTGTGATTACCAGGCTGGGAAAGTAGTAAGGAACCTGGGATTTTTAAAAATATTGCTAAATTCAGAAGTTAGGATCCCTAAAAGAGGGAAACCTAGAGATTTCCTATTACTTAGGCTTAAGTCACACAGATTTTTGAAGCTGTATCAAATGCTCACATTACATCTACCAGTGCATCTGATTAAAGCATAATATGCATAGCAAAGCATATACTTTACAATCAAAATACACTTGACAAGTTAAAATTATTTGGTGTGTAATAAGCTGAATGATCTGCTTAGCCTGCTCAATGTTATTTATTTTGAGGTTAAACTGCTTTCTGTCCTTCCTCTACTCTATTTAGAAGTAACTTGGATCTCTATGAACATGTTATGAACAGGTAGTTTTTAGTATAGCTATAACCTTACTACCAGAAGGCTAACCTAAAAGTTGCATAACCAAAGGAGGAAACAGAGTGGGGACAAACTGAACAAGAGCCTACAAGAACTAGTCAGATCTGTGAGAGATTTCAACAGAACTGCTTTGTAAATCCTTGACAAGAGAAAAACCTTGTCACAGTGACTCATAAAATTATTAGTGCTGCCACAGTCTAGGAGAAAGACTTCATTAGAGGTAAGTCTTGCAAAGAATGTTCCCTGCAGCTCTATATTATTGCTTTTACTAAAGCAGATCACTTGCTATAGTGATTTTTCTGTGCGGAACACATTTATGACATATTGTACATATAAATATATATACAGAGACATAAACAGACACACACACACTTAGCTATATATAACATATATATATATTCTATATATTCTATATATTCTATATATTCTATAT
Organism: Nothoprocta pentlandii; assembly: GCA_013398315.1. NCBI lineage: Eukaryota > Metazoa > Chordata > Aves > Tinamiformes > Tinamidae > Nothoprocta > Nothoprocta pentlandii. The sequence continues at coordinate 58,536 of VZSG01001270.1, forward strand.
ATTCTATATATATATAGAGAGAGAATAAGATATATTCACAAATAAATATATTTTATTTCTTCAGCTTTGAAATCTGCTCCCTGGAGTCTTGCAAATCAGATAATCCGTCAGGCTTCATGGTGAATTGCAGATGTCAACTCTTTAAAAAATCATGTCATGATCAACAGTGTTTAACATCGTGAAGGTCACTGCCGCATCAAGTCTTGGTCTGGTACACTGGGTTAAATATTTCAATAAAATCTATAAAATATATGTTATATCTTTACCATTTTCAAGCTTACACTCCTTATCCAGAGGAATACCTGAAAAGTTCCAAACTTGATATTTTGAGAGTGGGACCTGAAAGTACTCCAGCACTCATGTACCTTCTGGCAATTCTGCTTTGAATTCATCTTGGAAATTAAACCTCAGTGTCAATATATCCCAGTGTACCTACAAACAGCAAAATGAGTTGAACCATTGACGTCATTCTTCAAGACTTGAAAGGGCAGACAACCTGACAAATGAAGCAAAATATAGGAAATATTTTGTAAATAAAGGGAGGAAAAATGGGGGAAAGTATCTTTGTGTGCAGCTAGGAGGAATAGGTAAAGACAGTTGGCATAAGAGGTATAGGTCAAATTCAGTCCTGCTGCACATTAAATATTATTACCTACATTAATATACCATGTATACTATATATTAAAGTATCAATATTTTCTCTAGAAGATCTTGTCCTGTTGTATTCCAATTAATATTCCTTATGTGACAACATAGGAGAGGAATTATGAGATATTTTTGAATGGAGAGAAGGCAGGAAGAAACAAGTTTTTATTTTGGTAAAATAAGATTTTTTTTTCAGAAAGTTTAAGAATGAGAGGCTTTAACTTAAGCATCATATGCATATTTATATGTATATATGTGCACATATACACACCCATTTGTATAACTTCTATTAGATAAAAGAGCCTCACTTGTAGGTCTTTCAAACAAAATTTATAGCTAGGGACAGTTGCCTTTACAGATATTGCCACAGGGTCAATGTATGGACAAAACAACAGTCTTTCTGCCTGAAGGTTTTCACAATTTGCCTTCAACACCTTTTACAGCGATCAACTAAGAAAAGCTTAACACATTTCAAAATAAAAGTAAATAAAAGGTCTTATATTTAAGGGTCTTGCTTTTAGATGCAGTGTGCCTTCAAGCTAAGAGAGCATTTCAACTAAAATAAGCCAAAAGGCATTCTTCTATCCTTAACCCCTTCTTTTTTTTTTTCTTTTTACAGTCCTCAGGGGTTTATGAGGAGGCACTGTGAATTGTGAACACTACGGTAGCTACAGAGCTACATGCTTACTTACCTTGCATGAGATGTGTTTTCTCCTAACTATCCCTAGTGTCTTTAGAGCCAATTTAGTTTGTTATTTTGTCTGCATGCTACACATGATCCTTTTTAGAAGAAAAAAAAAATAGGATTGATTCTTTTTACTATAGAAAGGAATTTTCCACTTTTAAACTAGCCACAAAAAATAATAGATAGTAATGTGTTTTTCACCTCTCCTTTCCCTGTCTTCCCTTTTTAAAGACAGATTAAATCTTTTTAAAATCCCCAAGAAGTGATAGGAAAAATTGATATGGGACATTATGAGTGGCAAAACTCTGAGTTGTGTGAATGTGAGTATTTATTTTCAGTCATTTTGTAAGGATCTCCTATTTTTTTTTAACTAGGAGCTTGGTTTACAGTCTTCTTGAACCTGTAAATGTGTCATCAGTTTTATCACTATTGGCTTGTTGCTGGACAATATCATTTGAAAAATTTGGCACTTTAAAGTAAATATGTCAGCTATTTTTGTCACCGTATTATCATTCTTAAAACCAGTGGCTTTAAGATTTTATAAGACCCAGACTGGTTTCTGGTTTTGCAGACAGAATTTATTTTATTGCAGTTGCTTATACGAGCCACTAGAGCTACATTTAAAGAGACAGGTTCATTAATTCTCCATTGCCTAAGAAAAGAAGTACTGACAGACACATTGTACAAGACTGAAGAAATTCCAGGCTATTAGTATCTAAAGAGGATGTTAAATGAAGTATTTTCACTCCAGTCTTGGCTAACTAATATCCATATATTCCTGAAAAGGTTGACTGGGAACATTTATATTCTGATTTTTTTTTTTTTTTAGTATTTTTGAAATCATGGGGGAAAACAAAATGATAAGACGTGTGCTAGTAGTTTGTTAAAAATCAACAATGGCAAGGACAGGTGATTTCAGAGACTGTTTGCTGAAGAGGAAAATGAATGTTGGTCAGTATAAAGTGTCACATCTTTAATGAAAAATCAGTCCTACCCTCAGGCATATTAATTCATTCTTGCATAAAGTATGGTGAATAAATCTCATAATCTCATCAAACCTGTGTCACAAGTGTCACTTGTTTTGTAAAGTATACAGTGGCAGTATAAAGTGTACTGTATATAGTTGTGTAGTATGTTCAAGGACACACACATAAATACAAAGGCAAAGAGACTAGGAAGAGGAGGCTGTGAAGATAAAGCTATAGGCCCCTACAATCATTTGCAAATTTGAACCTCACAATATGTCCAATTGTCATGAAATGGCATTTTGATTCTCAAGTTGTTCCATGGGCACCAGAACTGCAAAACCAGGATTGTTTTTTGAAGTCATTCTGTGGATTCTCTGAAGCCTGATAAAAAGCAGATGCTTTTTACCTTTCCTCCTATTAAAATAAAACATATTCAAGGCTTCTTTCCTGTTAAATTTGGCTAACACTTGTTAGCATTTCAAAAATCATGGAGATTATGCCTTTCTTCTGAGAGACAATAATTGAACATCTGCTTCCTTAAGGAACAAAATTAAAGGGAGGAAGCTATATATTCATGTATTAAAGGGTTAAGAATTAACAGCCTAATGTGAAAGGCCAAAAGACAATGAATATCATAACTGGAAGGATGTGCTTTTAGCAAATTCAGCATGGCACTATAGGAATACTTGTCTCATTTAACTTCTTCAATGCAGTGAGTACAATTTTAAAACAAGTGCTGAACAAATCTGTATGTAGAGAGCATTGGGTGAACTGTAAACAACAAGAGAGGTGCAGTCACAGAGCACAGGCGGGATCCTATGGCTAGCTGGCTACATTTCTACAAAAGAATGCAGGCCATATCAACAGTGGAGGACCATATTCTGGAAAAATAGTAACTCTGAAATGCAGCTATTATGAGCAGCATAAAGCCATGGTAAAATGGGTAAATGTAATCCCAGGATTTATGAACTCAAGCACATTAGTGTTCTACAAAATCTGAGGAATAAGAATCCCAGAAAACAATTGCTATAAATTAGAAGAGAACAGATAAAGTCAAAGTCAAAATTAGGAGTATAATTTAAATAGTGAGAAAGATTAGACACTGGAATAAAGCAGTTGAGCTTTTTGCTGGAAAAAAACTTCCATAGCTGCAGAGAGATCTTTGTCTTGGATTAAACCAAAATTCAATTAAAATCAATTATTAGGTAGAATTGGTAATAAGTGCCTCTTGCAATGTCTGTACATCTGTATGAGCTGTAAAGCTAATCCTACACTGCTGCAGTTAATTTTAAGTTGTTATGTGCTTATGTGATTTACTGAATAGGAGTCTTGTTTCTCTTTGCTTCCTTCAGCAAAAGAAGCGTTGACGTGATGAATGTAAAGTCAGAGCTCTGGCCTTCTTTAATAAACAAGGAACTCAAGGAAGGAGTTCCCAAAAGGACAGCAAAGAACAACGTGATCCTTAATGTATTTAGTAAAGTTGAGAGCTGTCTAAAGGAGAGAATTGATGCAACACTCTGTGAAAGAAACTGAAGTCAGGATGTGTGAAAAAAACCCTCACTTTTCTGACATCTCATGTTGACTTAAGAATAAAGAGGGTGACATACATAGGGAATTAATTCTGCAGGGAAAAAAAAAAGAGAGATGTTTTCTTTTCAATTCCAGAGAAAACAAATAAAAAGAGATCGTGAGTTTGAGAAAGGCTCTCTTTTTTTTTTCCTAAATAAAATACAAGCCCCTAACTGTACAGCTCTGCTGGAAAGATCTCTTCTGACATATTTTAAAAAGTTAGTGAATCTGAAAATAAACAACCCTTGGTGTAAGCAGAAACTGAAAAAAAAAAAAAGATTTTCCTAGAAGCAGTCAGAATCTTTACCGGCCACAATTATGCATGTAAAATTCCCCCCAAAAAGTGATATTTTGGAACAATATGCTGGAAATGTAAATAGGATTAGTGTGTGCAATCCTGCAAATATCTATGCATATGAGCAATGCCATATTTAACTCCCGTGGCTTGTATCACATTACAAACCCAATTAAGTTTCTCAAAGTGGCAGTAGCATAGCAAAGAAGAAAAAAAAAAAAACCCAGCAGGAAGTGACTGCAAACATTTTGCATCTCATACTGAACATACTAAGCAAAGCATAGGATCTGAGTGTTGCTAGTCACTGACACCAACAGTTGTCATAAGCAATCTCACTATTTCTAAGAGTAAACACCATTCGGCATTTAAAAGCAAGAGCACAGGAGTGATACCTGGGTCACAGAAGTAACATTACTATAAATTACAACGGGATTTAGTCCTCTTCTTTTTAATAAAGATGCACTTATCTTATCCTGAAAAAAAAAATGTTCTGCATCTTTAATGCACTAGAGATTTTATATAACAAACATTGGGCCGCCAAAATTCTATTCCACACTTTTGGTTTTGGTTTAAATAAGAATTATTGTAAATCTTAGATAGTATCTAAAGATTACGTCTTCACCAATGATCAGATCACCAAAAAATTACAGTATCAGGAAGGGAAGAGGTGAAAGTTTCTTTGGCTCCTTAGAAGCAAACTCTGCATACCTAGTTACAATGTGTCAAAGGTTGTTTAAGACAATCTACAGCATGCTCACTGGAACTATTTTGTACATTGTGCTTCATCATCTAAATAATAATTAAGTTGTGAAACTGGAAAAGATAAGAGATAAAAAACATTAATTCGTAGAAAATTGTTACTTGTAATGTATGCAATTCTTAAAAACATTCTTCATTCTTAAAAACAAATCTCATTCTTTTAAATAGTTTTATTTTTATTTCATAAAAAAGAAAATTTTTCTTTGCTTTAATAAGCTAAGGTTTTCTTTATCTTTTTCTTTACCTTAATAAGAATATTCTTTCACATTTATATTTCTTTTCCCTCAAGAAAATACTAAATCCTTGCAGTTAAAGGTCAAAATACCTAAAACATTCCTGTGAGAGAATTGCTCAAGAAAGGGGAAAGTGGAGAAAAAACAAGGCCTAACAGAAGTTATGGCATTACAAAGGCTAGCTTGAGGTGAGAGGCAGTTACCACTTCCAGGATGGTTGGTATCTATGGAATCCTCTCCACTTCTCCACAATTCCCTTGGCAACACAATTTGCCCTCCTAGCACACACTAATGAGAGTAAATGAAGAGCGGAGCAGAATGGAGACACCATGGCCAAACTTGGTTGGATTCCCTGCAGAGGTGATAACCTGACGGTGCTGTGCAGCTGATGAGTGAATGGAGGGTGGAGCGGAGGGAAAACATCGTGGCCAAACTCTGTCGCACTCCCTGCAGTGGTGGCAACTTGGTCTTACTATGCAACTGATAAGCCACACAGTATGATAGGATGTCTGGTGCTGGGCCAACAGTGGTGGCAGATCAGTCCCTTCCTTATGGAATTTGTTCAAACTTCTCCTCATTCTAATGAGGAGCTCATTAGAATACCAGTTATAATACCGATAATACCTCATTATAATACCAATACACAACCCCATTCCAAAAGTTACCTGCTTCCAAGAAATGACCACTCCTCACTGAGCATGCTCTTTAGATTTTTGATTAACTCAAGAGACTTTTTAAACCAACCGTTAACAAAAGTAAGTATGACTAGAGTCACTCAAGTTTCACCTAAATGTAAAAGAAAATATATAAAAGGTGAACTAAGGAGGGTAGCAAATAGGAAGGAGGAATGAGGGAAGGAGGAATGAGGGAAGGAGAAAGAAAGAAGGAAAGAAGGAGGAAAGAAGAAAGAGGAGAGAGGGAAGACTCCATCGTAACTTCTGAATCAATTGGCAAGCTGAATCCTTTTCCTTCCCTCAGGTCAAGACACCACCTGAAAAGACACCTCGAGGTTGAGAGCCCTCTCCCATCCTCTGGTGTGAGTGATGATTGTGCATTTATACACTAGGCACTAGCTAATAATCCCATACTGTAGCAGAGAACTTCCTGCACTGGCACCTGAAACCTGTTCTCTAAATGTTGCATTTGAATAAGTTTTTCTATTTGTGATCTTGACTACTTGTTTTGAAGGTAATCAACAGGCTACAGTCAGCAGGCTGTTCATGAACCCAGTACTGCCAGAGTCAAGTCTATTGCTGTAGACAGTATTTGATATCCCTATTAAGAGATGAGTCCAGCCACTCCCAGTCCCTCTAACTTGTGAGGATTGTCTGGAATGCAAGGGGATTCATCTCTTACCAAATGTGCACTCCCATCAAACCGCAACAATTCCATATGACTTTCCAAAGCCTACAAAGGTTGTGTTCTTTTTTTTTTCCTGAATTCCCTGTATTTATGTATTTCTATACTTGCCAATATGTTCTCTCTTCTGATTCTAAAAGTGGAAAGGAACATAAAGCCATTAAGATTTACTAAACAATAAAATATTTAACAATGAAAATAAAGTGCAAGCTGTTTGGTTTCTTTCTCAAAACACGTAATTGCTTCCTGATGTTAAGTCATCAACTTCAATAACTCCTCTCACTCTTCTCCGCTGGCACCATACAGTAATATGTCACAAAAACATCAGCAAAATTTAATAAATGAGGTGGGCAAAATATAAAATCTTTTGAAAATGAAGAACATAACAATGAAGTGTTCTCTTTCAAACTTAATAAAATCATGTATATCTCAGAAGATGAAGACTTGTGAAGTAAGGGAGATTCCTCTCATACTTTGTGTGATACTTACTAAAGACTTTCAGAAATTCTTAGCAATGTGACAGAATGGTTTACTTTTTATAAACAAACTCCTACCAGTTCATGAATTAGTAAATATCCTAGTCAAAGTAGGATGACTACTAGAAAGAGAACATCTATATCTGACCACGTTTTCAGAAAGAATTTAAAATTTGTTACTACTCAGCTTGAGATATTTAAAATGTAGTGTATTTTTCATAGTAAATAGCTCAGTGTGTTCTGAAAATCAATATTCTTGAGTGTATCATGAATGTAACATTATATAAAAAAATAAGCAGTATAGATGTCTATGAGCAACTCTTCTGACATCTCTGAACATAGGAACTCATGTGCAACTTCAATACCTTCAGCCCTCAGTATCTCTATTCTACCCAAAAAAGGTAATAGGAATATTTTATGTTAACAGTCATAAGAGTCAAGTCAAATTAAGAAAAATATCTGAAAAGAAATGTAAAATGCAGATGTAACCACAGACAATTAGAAAATGAGAAGGGAGATCTAATCCTAACATGAATTTCCTGTTGGAAAGCAGCTCCACAGAGAGGGATCGGGGAATCCTGCTTGACAGCAAGTTAACCATGAGTCAGCAGTGTGCCCTTGTGAGCAAGAAGGCCAATGGGATCCTGGTCTGCATCAGGAGGATGTTGCCAGCAGTTGGAGGGAGGTGATCCTGCCCCTCTCCTCAGCTCTGGTGATGCCGCCCCTGGAGTATTGGGTGCAGTTGTGGGCTCCTCTCTACAAGAGGGACATGGAAATTCCAGAGAGGGTCCAGCGGAGGGCAACCAAGATGATTAAGGGACTGGAGCATCTGTCTTATGAGGAAAGAGTAAACGAGCTGGACCAGTTTAGCCTAGAGAAGACTGAGAGGACATGTGATCAATATGTGTAAATGCCCGAGGGGAGAATGTAGGGAGGTGGCCACTGGCGTAATGGGTACATGTTGAAACCCAGGAAGTTCTATATGCACATGAGGAAGAAATTCTTTCCTGTGAGGGTGCCAGAGCTCTGGAAAAGGCTGCCCAGGGAGGTTGTGGAGTCTCCTTCTCTGGAAGTCTTCAAAACCCACCTGGATGTGACCCAGTGCCACGTGCTGTATGTGTCCCTGCTGGAGTAGGAAGGTTGGACTAGATGATTTCTAGAGGTCTCTTCCAACCTTAACCATTCTGTGATTCTGTAATCATGATGGAGGACTCACTAGATGTGTCTTTGTACAAGCATGATGAACACCTTTGAGTAGAGCCTCAGTTTCACCTTAAAATCTCAGGCAGATCCTAATTCACCAATTTATAACTTTTATGAATAAAGAGGCTTTTAGTCATCATTTTCTTTTTTTCAAATCTCACTTATCTAAATGGTTTGTTTCTCTCAGGAGCTCAAAACAATCATTAGGAGAAAATCACAGCAGCTCTGCATTCTGAGAAAAGAATTTCATCTCTTCCACTAAGCTCCTCTGCTTGGGCATTAAACCAGGGAAAGAGGATATTTGACTGTGTCAATAGAAATGAGTTTAATTTGAGCTATCTTCCTCTGCAATCCCTTGACTGTCCTTAGGTGAATTGCAATAAATGATGATAGGGCAATTATACTCTGCTGTTTTACCAGATGTCTCCATTTCTCTAAAATACTATTTTGCTTAGTTCTATAACCTCTGACTCTCTAAATACAAAAAAAAGGACCGTTGTGTCTAGTTACTCATTCTTCATTATTGCAAGAGCTGTTCCCATGTCACACTTTATTTTGGCTCCTATACTTCTCGCAGGAAACTGTTTATGATAATACTAACTTCAATCAAATGTAAAAGATTTTGCAGTTGCCTTAAGTAGATAATTTGCTTCTAGTGAAAAACCCAACAAGCACAACACACATATAAGAGCCCTCCTTTCCTCTTTCTTGAAAGCAGGTGATTTGCAGTAATTGTCCTGCTTATTCTGCTCCTGCTTGGGGAAGTTGTTGCCGATGGAAGAGAAATCTTTATGCTGGAGGCAGTATCAAGGCTAACACTGCGACCTGCCCTATATAATTTTATTTCATTAATCCTTAAGTGATAAAAAAAGCAGAAACACTTTTTGCAGTAAGACTTAGAGATTGGAGTCTTTTAGCCATGTGGCAGAATTTATGTTAGTAAATGAAATGATACCAGCGTAAAATTGTTGGAAAAATTAAAATTATTTTGAATGTTCTTAACAGGTTGAATCCTGATTTAAGCAAAGAACATTTGAAATAATGAAGAAAGAAGGAGAAGTAAAGAAAGGAATGGTCACACGATGCATTTCTGTCCCTTTCCCTTGTATCAGTGACATTTTCATGGGTTGATAAGTCACTAATAACATTTGTAGGCTAATAACCCCTGTCCACCTATCACAGCATTTCCAAACACACAGGAAGTAGGGAGCACTATAGAGCATCTTCCTTTTTATCCCTTCTTTTTCTTCTGCAGAGTGAGCCAGGACACTACTGATAGGTGCTTGCTCAAATGAGAGAGAATACCTTGCCCTTAGAGCAATAACTTTGATTGTTTGCTTGCATTTTCTGTTTGTTTATTTGCTTATTTCTTTGTTTGTAACTACACTTTCAGGCTTGAAGGTGAAAGTCTGAACAAGCTGCTTTGGCAAATATAAAATGTTTGTCCCTTCTGAGACATTGAAGATGCCCTTCAGTATGGCTCTCCATGGTAGTTTAGCTGAGCTCTTAGAAACGGATTACTGCTTAAATAAGTAAGTATTTCAATGGTTTCAGGGAGGCTAAAAACACTGTCGTGCCAAGCCAAACCAACCACGGCAGAAGAGGGTCATTTGTGGTCAGACTCTTTAATACTGCAAGCCTAAGAGCTTCCTTTCCATGATGGAGTAAAAACAATGAGCAGACACACAGGGCCTCTGAAATTAGGCATCCACCCGCTCTCTCACAGAACTGCTGATAAACCAAATGTTTTATCTCCTTCATTCAGGGAATAGAAGCCCCTTCCCTGCAGCTCTCTGTTCACAGCATTTCTTGGCGGTGAGGTTCGTTCACACACGTTCCAAGCAAGCTGTCCGTTTATAAGCCTATAAGCACAAGAAGGAACAAGGAAAAAAACATTTCTACACTCACTGATCTCTAATCTTTCAGCCTGAATCCTGTTTGAAAAACAGAGAGACTGTCCCCAAGAAAACAAAATGCGTGGAAATTACTGTTGTTAATGTTCCCAGCACGTGTGTTTTAATATGAATTACCTGCAAGCAGCATGGAAGCAGCCAGGGATTTTACCTGGGGAGAAAGAACACAGCTTTCACATTGCATTGCAGCCCTGAGATTTCTACATTAAGTGCAACATGTGGGGACCTCAGGTGGAAAATAAAATTGGCATTTTAATCATAAGTTAGCTTTACTCTCTAATATGGATATCAACTTATTTGTGTTTAATACTGATATTGCACAACCTTGAGAAAGTATTAAGTGAGCCGTCACCTTTAGAGACTACTTTCAAATAAACAAGTGGCTGAAAAAGAATAGACTTTCACTGCCTAAAAGAGCTAAAGGTCCAGCTCACGTACTGAAGTAGTGCTCACCTACAGCCAAAGTTTTTCAAGCATAGATGTCTTGGACGGCAGAGAAAGCTGTTATCAGGTTTCACTGCCCCTTGATGTGCAGAAAGGAATATGTAGGGTCTTTGAAGTCTGTTTTATTGAATTCCATAAACAAAGTGAAAGGCAGTCTGGGGCCATAGCTCTCCCTGAGAGGTATTTATGTGTGAGAGAGTTACTACTAAATCATCAAAGTGAGAGGTGACTTATCTCTGCAGCTTTAAACCTTGACATTTAGCAGGACTGAACAAACAGCACATGCACCTCAAGTATGTGTGATTTATTGTTTTCATCTACTCATGTGCCCATTTTATGTGAGTCCCTTATTAAAATATTACTGCAAACATACAAAGTCTCATTCCAAACCTTTGTGACCTCATGTTGGGTTTTGAATATTTATTATTGAAGCGTTACATTTTATTGATCAAGTTCATCCTCCCATCTACAGATATCTCTTCTCTAACATTTTCACATTGTAACCTCGCTGTTTTTTATTTAGTGAACCACTTAATTATGTCCCCAGAAAAGTAATGATTCAGAGAAATGTAAGCCACCATTTTTATTCCAAAGTAAGATCCTGTATTGAAAATACATTCAAAAACATCAAGGCGACCTGTTGGTAGCAGGACATTAGTTACAGATCTGCAATATTGTTCAGCAATATGTGTTCCCAATTAAAATTCCAAATATTTCAAAGGTAAACAAAAGGTAATCACCATTCTCTTTCAGTACAATGCATCAATAAAACAACACTAAATAAAAACTCTCTATTTTTTTTTATTTCTTTCTATAATGATAGTGATAGAAAGAGTAAATGCCACTGGAGTTACTTCAGAAAGAAAATATACATGATATTAATATTACTACTTTACTGTGATTTCTTGCATTTAAGTGAATGCCCTGTTCTTCAAGAACAATTGGCAATAACACTACAGCTTGAACTTTTTATTCTGTCTTTAAAAGATACAAGGTCTTTCTTCTTTCTACAACATTTGTGGAAATTTAATTGCTATATAATGCAAGGATTGACTTCATGCAATATATTTTTATTTTTCTGTTCATGAGAAAAAAAAAAAATCTTTTTTTATTCCTTGAAGAACATAAGTAGAAATGGAGGAAATACTGTCAGAAATTACTTGATTGTATATGTACTGACAAATTGACACCTATGTGAATGGGACATAGGGGACCTAGTGCAACACATGGGACCTTATGGAACTTTAAATATCAGTGCTACAGTTCTTTGCCTTTGGGCTAGTCAGCCTGGACTATCTTTAATGTTAATAATGAGAAATAGACACATCTTGACCTATTACAAATACCTACATTACAATACCTACAGAGGGAGTAAAATTTTCAAACACTGCTGCAGAGGAATGCCTATTAATGGTTAACAGACCATCAGTGTCTCAGTGACAATCAGCTTCCCTTCTTTGGAGGGATACCTGAAAAAATAAACAAACAGAACAACAACAACAACAACAACAACAACAACAACAACAACAACAACAACAACAACAACAAAACAGAATGTGTAAGGATGAATGGAAGAGAATATGCTGCTCATTCCCTCAGCACAAGAGAACCAGTCCTTTTATATATTATAATTCTGTAGAAAAAAAAGTCTTCACCTTTGAGAAAGTAATGGCTTACTTAAAAAAATGCAAAAAAAACCCTCACTTTTTCTTACTTAGACACATCATCCAAAGACCCACTGACCCACTACAGAAAACAAGATCCTACTCCTGTACTTTCATGCAATTATGAAAAAGAAAGATGTCAAAAAGATAGTCTTTTTGCTTTTTTAGTTATAAATGTTAAATACCCACTATTCAAATTCCTCTGGAATCATTTCAGTTCCTGACTTTGGAGCTGTGCCAATGCAGAAACATATGCACAGCTTTACAATCGGCTCTTAGTCTTTACCGCATTGTAGATTAAATCCACAGAGATCATTTCACTCTCATGGAATATCTTTGAAATATGGCTGTCCTTTTAATGTTATTTTCATAGGTCCAAGAGTTTATCTTGTCAAAAAGAATTCCTGGTGTGTCAGTTATGGGAGACCATAAGGGTCCCTGGTGTGGAATCAATTCAGGTTCTCCATTCTTTCACCTTATACTTCAGACAATTTCACTATGAAAAGTCCAGTGTAGAAATCATTTTCTTTTTATGAATTCTTTTGAAAAATATAATGTTAAGACACCAAGACAATAAAATTCAATCTCCAAAACAATAGCACTATGCATATAAAAATAAAAAAAAACACCTACAAACAATATGGGGATTACACTGAAAAATCTTGCAGTTTATTTCAGTAGCTCTTTGAGTATATTTTCTCATGATAATGACTCAGCTCCTGTTGCTCTTTAGAATACAAAGTTTTCTTCAAAATTTGCAGGTGCCTGAATTTTCAGATTTTACATCACAAATTCAAAATTGTAAGTAGTCCTCAGTACTCCTCAAAGCCAGAACAGTCAAGGCACTGCCCCATCTTAACTCCTCCTTAAATTCTCTACATGAAATACATGAATAAAAGGCTTGTAAAGGCAACAATTACAGTCTTAGAGATGATAGAAGACCACCTTTACATTTTCAGTGAACAAAGGAATCTCCAGAAGGGCTTCTGATTTCAGATAGAGAACTTCAAGAATGCAGTTTTTAATCATTTTTTTTTTCAGGAAGAAAGTTCACAAGCCTTGCCCCCACTGTTGTTTGTTTATAACCCGTTCTTTCAGCTACAAGAGGTTCATTTGTCATATGGTAGAAGTCTGTGATTTTCTATATAGATAGAAGTTCCCTGAAAAGCTTTAAAAACAGTTAGTGAGCTCGTCCTGTCACATAGCCAGACATGTTTCCCATTTCTCCATGTAATTCTGGTTGCACCTGCCTTTGATCCCACTGTCTGCTCTTGATCAGCCATGCAGAAGGTCATCAGGAAATGTTCCCTATTCATCACTACAAATCAATAACTGCAGTTAAAGCGTCTGGATTCTGTTTGCTTCTCTTTTTTTTATAAAACATTCATTGCTCTATAGTCTAAGAAAATCTAAAAAAAAAAAAAAAATTGCGATTTTCTTTAATCTTTAACTCATGAAATGTACATCTTTTCAAGGAATTGTACTCAAAACATAGTCTTAATCTGAGATATATACAAAATTCTTAGTGAAACACCTCTCTGCTAGATACCTGTTCTGCAAATCTTGAGTGCAATGTCATATGTTTCTGAGTTCCTAGAACAAATCGTTAAGGAGAACATAGATTAAACCAAGCAGGAGGGGAATAGAGCACAAAATGTACTGATCTATTAGTCTCTATTATATTCTGGAGAGGACTTGTATTCTTTTCAGCAGTAATAGTAATAGGGGACCAGAAGCAACTTGAAAGCACGAGGTTCCGTTGAGATTGTCTCCTATCTGCCAATTCCTTTTTCATTTCCTTTCTAAAATCCTTCTCCTATCACAGCATTGCATCACTTTTGAGAAGTGTGAGCCAGTATCAGTTCTTCTTCTTTCTGCTCCACTCAATCACTGACTAAGATTTTCCTCTGAAAACCAAATAGGTTTTGGTCTGATTTTCTTCATTTTCTAGTAACTACCTATGCTGTTAGTGCAACAGATCTTCTGAAAAGGGTTTACAAAGCTAAATTTAAAGGGTTACAGAACCTATACACTAATATCTTATAGATAAAACCTATGGAAAATGATATATCTTATAGGATCGTACTTTCTTTCTCATATCACTTTCTAAAGAAGATCACTTTCTAAAGTGATCTAAAGTAAAGAAGATCACTTTCTAAAGAGATCACTTTCTAAAAAAGTGTACTCAACACAGACCAACATTAATAGAGCTCTGCCTCCAAACATTCATTCATTAGGACAGTTTCCTAGGGCATTAACATCCCTCTTCTAAGTCAAGTGAAAGATGACACTGAACCTTTAGTTTCCAGTTAAGCACAGTGCAGAGTGGGTAAAAGGCACTTCCGTTTCCAAAGGAGATTATGTGGCTTATATGCTGCAATTCAGAAGGAAGTTGCAGAGCAGTGCAAATCCCAGTTTTCCTCCTTAGCTTTTTAAATGTATCAGGCATATTTAAATATATCTGAGCTTATATATATCAGGGTTTGGGTCAAAGTCATCTAGATGTATCAGTTACTTAGATATATCTGTTCTTTTATATTTTCTGTGTATAAACTCTGCAAAAGAGAAATAACTGAATCACAATTACTAGATGAATCACAGCTCAGCAAGCTGAGCTGAGTAGCAAAAAAAGTAAAATTATCAGCAGCATGCCCTTGGCCTAGGGCAACACCCAGCTGATGAATAGGGACAGCTGGGACTTCATCCTCATTCTACATTCTGCTACCAAAACAAATTAGTTATGTCACTGGTATAATAATCAGGAAAACATACACAATCAGGTGCTTTCTGGAGCACCTGCACTGCCATTTCTACATGGCTTTGCTGCTTTACAATCTCACCGTGCTGGGATGAATTCATCAGGAGATGGCATAAATATCAGGAAAAGGAGCACAGGAATAGTTACTATTTCCTATGTCCCTGAAGTGCTTGTATTTGCTCTTTTTAGGATCTATAAAGGCATTTCAAAGAATCTGTATATCCATATTTTGAATCAGCTGCCTTTTACTTTACATGCCTTTCACTTTACATGCCTGTCTAGCTTTAAATTCACTCTCCATCTCTTGGCTATAAATGCCACAAAATAGCTTTTTATAAACTAATCAATATTTAATCATTGTAATACTTTGCAGGTTAAAAGAGGCTCAGACATGGAAATTATATTGCACTTCTCTTGTTGAAAAGACTTCAATTGATTCTGTGAGATTAATAAATCATATTACTCCCACTATAAGAAGGAATCAAAAATATACATAAGCAACCTCAATTAGACCAAATTGGCTGTTTTTATTTCAATGAATATAATCTCTGCTAAAAAAAAAAAAAAAAAAAAAAAAAAAAAAAAAAAAAAAAAAAAAAGCTACTGTGAGCTGGTCGCTTCTTCATCACTCACATCCGTCCCACTTTGTTTTTTTTTGTAATTTACTGTGACTCAGTTCACCATATTAATTAAGGTGAAGAACTCTAAGCACCCACAGAGGGAGTATGTTAATCTTATTGTGCATAAACTAATCAAGTAATGGTGAGCAGCTGGTCAAATGACCAGAATATGACTGAAGCTACTTACACTGTGTGTTGGAGAAGCTACTTTCACTGAATGTCTAAAACATGAAGTCTTAAGAAGTAAAAATGAATTTGGAAGCAGTAGAAAAAAAAAGTCTGAAAAATGGAAAAAAAAATCACTCCATGAAAATTATTTTCTTACATATGAGATACACACAGCAATGTCTTAGCTTGTAGCTGTAATTCTAACTAATGACTTCTAAGTAGGTTGCCCAAGAAAAACTCATCTAGTTTTCACTTCTGTCTTATCTAGTCCTTGAGTTTTCCTGCAGACCTTGATTTCAATGGAAAATTAGGTATCTAAGTAGGAACTCAGTACCTCCTTTGTGTTTCTCAGCCTGAAGCAATGATTAGGATAGATATTTTATTGACTTTCACATGCTGCTTGGCTGTGATTGTTTGAATCATTTCTTGATTTATATTTTCCAGAAAACTTTTTAACTATTTCACAAAACCAACACTATTTACTACTAATAAACTGATTCTGTATTAATAGCTAAGATAGTCCTCATATATTGAAGCCCGTGGTTTTCAAAATATGGGGATTGAAACTATATGGGAGTTTCGTTTCAATACATGGGGTTTAGCCTTCACTTCCTATTATTCTTTTTTTTCAGCTGTTCAAAGACTAATTTCATCCAGTCAGTCCCTTACAGAAGATATAACATTTGTGTCTGCAGTGTTCTGGAGGAGTACATTTCTTTTTCAAAGCTCTTCTGCCAACAGAAGTAAATTCTCATCAGATAAATGTGCCAGTTATTTATATTTCTCCTTTTCTTCTTGCCACCAGTTCATGAATAAATGGAAAAAATATTTTCTAGAAAATGCTTAAAGGAAGTGGTTATTTTAAAATATATAGAAAGGCCCTAGCAGTAATAGAGACAGGGGTTATGCAATTCTGTTGTTCATGCATAAATAAAACTTTGGTAATTTTTTCTTTTTTTTTTTTCCTGAAAAAAAAAAGAATATAAGATGTGCATACAGCAGGAGGAAAACAAAAAACAAAAAGACATTAAGTTGCTAAATCCTCCTCAGGACTTTATTTCAGAAGGTTTAAATAGTTCTTCATCATTAGAAAATATTGTACTATCAGAAAATGTACTGGTTCCCTCAAGCAATAGAATTCCAGAGGGATTCTGCTACTAGCTGAAAGTCTTTAGCATGCTGGTTAGAGCACTGCTTTCTCTGCATTGAATTGCAATGACTGAATTGCTGTAGTAATGCTACTACACATCAGATTACCTTGGGATATATTTAGGCTTAAGGTTATGCTGTCTAAATAATTAGCTAAGCCAAAAAGGCTTTTTTTTTTTTTCTCTCTCTATCACACCTACTTCTTTCTTATTACAAGACCTCCTTTCTTTTTGTGCAGATGGTTTACGAATCGCTACAAAACTTTTCCAGCATATCCATAACTTTGCTGAATAGTTTTCTCTCTAGCATTTTAAACCACTATGAAATTAGCTGAGGAGGCAAAGGAGCCCTTTCAGTTCAATATATGGACCTTCTCAAAGATGCTATTACACAGAATCACAGAATGTTTGAAGTTGGAAGGGACCCCTACAGATCATCTAGTCCAACCTTCCTGCTCCAGCAGGGACACCTAGAGCATGGGGTGCAGAGGCACATCCAAGTGGGTTTTGAGTCTCCAGAGAAGGAGACTCCACAACCTCTCTGGACAGCCTGTTCCAGGGCTCTGGCACCCTCACAGTCAAGAAGTTCTTCCTCACGTGCAGATAGAACTTCCTGGGTTTCAACTTGTACCCATTACTCCTTGTCCTATCAGTGGCCACCACTGAGAAGAGTTGTTGTCAGTTTGTTGTCAAGTAGGACTCCCAGGTTCCTCTCTGCGGAGCTGCTCTCCAGCAGGGCAACTCCTACTCTGTACTGATGCCTGGGGTTATTCCTCCCCAGGTGCAGGACCCTGCACTTGTCCTTATTGAACCTCATGAGGTTCTGCCCAACTCTCCAGCCTCTCTAGGTCCCTCTGAATGGCAGCCCAGCCCTCTGGAGTGTCAGCCACTCCACTCAGTTTGGTATCATCTGCAAACTTGCTCAGGGTTTATTATTAGAACCCCCTGATTTTTCATTTCTCGTGGGAATTTATTTAATAGCTCCAAGGCAATTAGACTGACCTACTAAATGGCGTCTCCTTCAGTTTGCAAATAGCTCAGAAAGGTTACTGCATTTGCATGATATCTGTGCAGCACAGTAACCTTTCTGGATCAATCAGTGATTCTTAGAATCTTTACCAAGGTTTTCCTCTGAGCATTTAGGAAAACTTTATTTTATATTGAACGGTATAAGATTCAGGAGGAAGAGAATTGAGAGAGAAGATCCGCATCCTAAATTAAATGAGGTGAGGTCTTCTTGTTTTTTATTTTTGCTTGTGCCTTGGCAGCTCAGCTGCAAATACATGACCATTTTCCAGAATTATTTTATGCGCATAAGAGTTGTTGGATGTACTGTATTTTGTTATTAAAAAATAAAGCTGCAATATTCAATTAAGAAAAAATTTTGATCATTTCTTGTTTTCATGCTTTTACTCCCAATATTGAAGAGACACAAGTTACAGAGAATGAAACAAATGAAACAAACAAACAAACAAAGTAGCGAAAACCAGGAAATCTTTCCAAAATAAAAGGACAACTTACCGCTGATAATAACAGTACTGATTTTTTTAGTCTCTAAAAATGTTCCTAAATCACAGCTGTTGAAAATATTCACTAAATTCTCACCCAGCTAGAAAAATCAACACTATTTCTGCAAAGCTCAAGTTAGTGACATGTAAAGCTTTGTTATCAACATTATTCAAGTGCAGCTAAAAAGTTTTTTGAAAGGTAATATATAATGTGGTTGCCTACACAGTGAGACAGGATTGATTGACCTGAGAGGTCTTATTCAAGTCTAATATTCTCCATTCTTATGAAAGGGAACATCCACACATGAATGTTGAGTATTTGTTGTAAGACATTCAGAAGTGCTATTACATCTTAGTAAAGTAAAGCAGAACACATCTTACTGAAGCTTCCTGAATTATAAAACATACTGTGGAAGCCTGTGATGTTCCTGAAAACCTAGACCAAAGATTTATTGAACAGAGACAGCTAGGGAAAAAAAAATAGGATCCTTATGAAAATATGTGGAAAATTGAGCTAAACTGCTGATTTTTCCAATTGATTAATAGAGTTGATTAGTTGATGTTATATTATGCAGTGATGAAGACAACAAGGAGTCCATGAGCATATCTCATGGAAAAAGTAGGTAAGATCTGTTGTGTTATCTGTCAGGAAATTCAGTTTCTATAAGCAGCATTCAAAACTTCACAATAGAAATGAATGGATGATAAGAGCAGACAAGGTAAGCTGACAACTCAGCTGTGGATGTGCCGTACAGAAAGTCATGCTAATGTTTTGAGTGCTCCAAAAATGCAAGCAGAAGAGAGAAGACTTGTTTACAATGTCTCAAATATTGCTTCTAAAGTAATATCATTCTTGGTTATGATTGCAACTTCCTTTACAGTTAATCACCAAAATACCAGCTTCCTGGACCATCATAAAAGAATACCATTTCTATCTTTCAGCTAAATTCAGATGACAGGTGAAAATATATACATATAGTCAACACAAATCTATATATTTTATATATTTAGTGCCGTAACCTAGAAGGAATCACAGAATCACAAAATGGTTACGTTTGGAAGAGACCTCTAGACATTATGAGTCCAACCTCAATTAGTTTAAATTATACATATGGTCATAACATCCGAGCATTTTCTAGATTTTGAACTTGAACTGGAGTTTGAACTAGATTTTCATGGAAACAACAATGTATTTGTTCATTTCTGACAGAATTTTAGAATATGTGTAATTGAAAAATGATTTAAATATACTCAACAACAAAAAAAAAAAAAGAAAAAAAAAGAGAGAATATAAGACTTGGAGTCCATAACAATTGCGTTTATATATGATATATATGGGTTATATTGTGCTTCCTGTCCATAGCTCCACTTACACTGTAGAATATATAAAGTTAGAAAGAAAATATTACTTCAGATAACATTCCAATTACAGCAAAAATTTCCATCAGGCTGTTTTGCAAAAGGTGACATTATCCATGCTCCTGTGACAGTGTTATCCTTTTTACCCTGGTTCATGCATTTTGGATGTCATAACATCAAATTTCCTGAATCTCAGCATTCCAGAGATATTTCATGAGTGACATCAGATTTAGATTTCTTTAAACTCAAATGAACATTTTTTGAGGTTCATCTCACAACCAAACCAGTACAAAATTATCATAAGAGTTTCAAATGTAACTACAGAGTCTGAAACATTAGTTAAGATAAGCTTCACATTTACCAGATCAGTCATATTCACAGATGCACCTCCTTTCTTATAGATTTGTGTAGCCAGGTGACTGACAGTGTGGGAATTATAAATATTGCCTTGAAGAGAGTTCCAATGAACCAAATCATAAGTAATTCTTTATGTCCCTTTGGTTTTAAAGCCTTTCTTAATATTATCAAATAAAATTTCTTACAACCAAATGTAAATGCCTACATCCCAGTGAAACATTCAAGGACTCCATAGTTAATGGAAAGAATTACAAACTGTTGATGGAAAGAAATGATGGACTTGAGCACAGTTTATATTATACCAAAGTTGCTATTTAAATTAGGTCAGATACATCACCTGGGAGTGCCTGCTTCTCTCCGTCGTAGAGTCTAAGGAGAACAACTCAGAGACAGACATACATTTTTTTAAAGATCTAAAATTGAATGAGATGAATCCCATCCTCCAAATCTAATTTCTGCAGACAATGCAAATCCCTCCATTATATACATTATGTTCTTATGTGAAACTGCGATGGAATTACTGTTGTACTAAGATTAAAATTTTAGAATGGAGCTAGCTTAACAAAACACCTATTATCAAAAGAATTCACAGAATCACAGAATCACAGAATCACAGAATATTTAATGTTGGAAGGGACCTCTAGAGATCATCTAGTCCAACCTTCCTGCTCAAGCAGGAACACCTACAGCATGTGGCACAGGGCAGCATCCAGGCAGGTTTTGAAGACCTCCAGAGAAGGAGACTCCACAACCCCCCTGGGCAGCCTGTTCCACTGATCTGTCACCCTCACAGTAAAGAAGTTCCTCCTCACCTGGAGATGGAACATCCTGTGCTCCAGCTTATACCCATTTCCCCTTGTCCTATCGCTGGCCACCAATGAAAAGAGCTTGTCCCCTTCTTCCCTGCATTCTCCCTTCCTGAACTTACACACATTAATCATATCCCCCCTCAGCCTTCCCTTCTCCAGAGAAAACAGGCCCAGTTCACTCAGTCTCTCCTCATACGAGAGATGTTCCATTCCCTTAATCATCTTAGTTGCTCTTCTCTGCACCCTCTCGAGAAGCTCCACATCCCTCTTGTCCTGGGGAGCCCAGAACTGCCCCCAATACTCCAGCTGTGGTCTCACCAGAGATGAGGAGAGGGGCAGTATCCCCTCCCTCCACCTGCTGCCAACACTCCTCCTTATGCAGGCCAGGATCCCATTGGCCTTCTTGGCCACGAGGGCACACTGCTGACTCATGGTTAACTTAGTGTCAACCAGGACTCTCAGGTCCCTCTCCGTGGAGCTGCTTTCCAGCAGGTTGACCCCTAATCTGTACTGGGGTTATTCCTCCCCAGGTGCAGGACCCTGCACTTGTCCCTGTTGAACCTCATGAGGTTCCTCTCTGCCCAACTCACCAGCCTGTCCAGATCCCTCTGGATGGCAGCACAGCCCTCTGGAATGTCAGCCACTCCACCCAGCTTGGTATCATCCAGAAACTTGCTCAGGATGCACTCCGCGCCCTCGCCCCATTGATGAACAAGTTGAACAGCACTGGGCCCAGTACTGACCCATCCAGACAGGTCTCCCACCCCGCTTACTCGACTTCTTTTTTGTGGGAATACACCGATCCTGAGCTTGGAGGAAGTGGCGCTTGAGTGGTGCTTGTTCAGGAATTTGCAAATAAATTCCTGGTTTGAAACCTTCATGTTTCAGCTAAACAAGAAATCATATCACTGACTATCTGTAAACTTTTCTGAGAAAGGATGTACCTATAAATTAGTTACAATTAATTAGACTCCTTGGGGATTTATCTTACCCTACACAAATTTCTGCAAGGCTAATAATCTCCGTACAAAACATCTACCCAACTTTAGGGTTGTATTTCTGTAAATGTCAACATGAAAGCTGGAAATCCTCAAAACAAATGAATTTTCAGAAACACTTTGAATTCTGGCACTTCCAATGTGACTGATATTTTTAAATCACAATTCTGAATCCCATTTTCAATTACTAAATCCTTCATATTTATTGCACAGGCAAGATGCATCCCTAAATATACCACTGTGAATCTCATACATAAAGAAGAGCATTTTAACTTTCTTTAAACATTGTTTCTTATTGCTTGCTTTATTGTACTGACCATCACAATATCCAAATTCTTTTTGTATTCTCACACTTTATCCTCTTGCATTAGCATCCTATCAGGATAATTGACACTTCCCATTTCCCAAGATAAGTGACATTAAACACACTAAAGATGATTAAGCACTAGGTCCAAACAAGTCTTTTAGAAAAGAGAAAGTTGGCTAGTAATAAAATAAGGTGTGGCACAGATGTGTGCTCAGACAGGCTCTGTAGAGCAGAACAAGTCTCTAAGGTTAGGCCAAGTAGAGAGTCCTAATATTAGCCAAGATTGGATGATTTCTCTTGTTAAGCTCCTGCGGTGTTCGAGATGAATAACAAGTAATCTTATACTAATAGTATTGTTGTGAGGGCCAGTTTATCTTTGACATTGCATATGATTTTGTTCCTTCCATTTTGCCAGACAGACAGACATTTTTGAGACATTCAGTTTGCCATTCGTTGGGCAGAGGCAATGGGCCACAACCTGCAACCAGGCAAACCTTCTTTTTCTTCTTTTCTGTGACAGCTCTGTTCTGTGAATAAACCTGGGTCTAATTCATCTTGCAGTGCACTCCCAGGCATGTTGAGTGTTACTGCTACATCTATCCTGTTAATAGATATGTTCATAAACACCCACTTCCTAGACATAAACCTTCTATTCATGATATACCTGTGCCGACATTATTAACTCCCAACAAGAATTCTCATATCAGCAGTAACAGCTGAGTTTATTTGTAACTTGCTCTACACTATTGTTCTGAGATACAACATTTTCACAGAAAAATGATAGATAATGCTTCCTCTTTTCCTTCTTCTGTCCTCTTGAAACATGCTCTGTCCTGTCACCCTGCACATCATGTTGCAGTACACTGTAGGAGATAGTCGTGTCATTACTTTGTTAAACACTTTCTGGTATACTTCAGTGTTGAAGGTGTTATATCACGTTGATCACTTGCGAGAGTAACAGAAGAAATGCAATGGAAGGACATTGCAGCACTGAGCCTAAAATTTAAAAAAAAAAAATCAGATTTTTCCTCTTAATTAGCTATGTCCACAAGAACGAGTTTAGAAGAATCAGTGAAAACTCAGACAACCAGCTGCAGGGATAAAAAATTACCACAAATACATCAACAGCAAAGACTGCATTTGGTTTTAGTAAGTATTCAGCAAAATGAATTAAAATTTTCCTTTTTTTAAATTTTCTTCTTTTGAACAGTATTATGGGATCTTTCAAGGAAAAACCAAAGTTAGCTAGCTGTACTCCCCATCATTTGTCATGAACTTCACATATGCTTATAGAGAATTAGCACATTGTGATCATTATGATTATGATTTGATTTCTTTATGAGTCTCAACTCAGAATTTTTTTTGTTTTTTATTTGTCTATAAAGTAGGTATATAATGAAAAATTCTGATTCTATAGGGAATTGCAAGCATACATGCACATAAGATTACGGGATGCACATTTAATAGTACAAATTGTGAATAAATGTCCAGAAGAGAAATATAAGTGAAGGTACAGGCATGGTGGGGAAGGCATATGGATACCTTTGGTTCATAGAAAAGAAAAGATGGGCTCTATCTCAGGCCGAAAGAACTAAGTGTTCTCTCTTATGGTCAGATGGAAAGATAAAAGTAAGGGACAGAGAATTTTTTTTCATAGACTTTTTTTTTTTTTTTCCCCCCCAATAGGCCACCAAATTACAACCCAGGAATTCTTCACAAGATATATAAAGACTACATCAGCAGGTTGCAAAGCGATGAAAAGAAATGAAAGGAGAAGGAAAGGGAACTGTTCAGGTACTGTCAGCAAGTGTATCTTAAATAGCAAGGACCCACTTTCGTGATCCTATTCCATTTCAGATTTTGTAACATAGAGATGACCTTGTGGTATAAGACTGAAGTTGCAAAGAACTGGAGGAAAGTAAATGATCTCTGTGAAAAAGTCCTCTCTAGTAGAGCTGGAGACATTGCAGTGAGGTGAAATGATGGAAACTCACAACCAGACCTGGAAATCTTCACCAGGGCTTGAAAAGACCCTGTCTTTGTATCCTTGTATAAAAGCAGGGACAGCATCTTCTGTCAGGGTCTCCTGCAACTGGAGTGCAACAGGGAAGAAAAGAGAAATGTTAATTAATCTGTGTTTGTTGGACATTATCAGAGGCTGAACTGACTTTAAAATTTGCTACCAATAAGTATCATGAGCTCAAGAGTTTTATATGTTACTCATTTCTGTATGTTTTGGCTGTACTTAAAGTTTCAGCAAACTTCAGCAAAATCATCTTGACTCCTAATAATGTCCCTTGCTTTGTGTGCAACTTTATTGTCAATAATCTAGGAAGTTTTGCATTTAAAGTGAATCTTTGAAATATATTTAGCTTTACTTATGACCGGGTACTGCCTCAATCTGACCCTAGACATGAATCCTTCCTGTTGCCAATAACTGTCAGAATGCTTACAGATAAAAATTACTGGGGCTGGCAATTATTTGTTTCCTCTGTATAGGATGTGCAAAATGCACATATTTTGTGAAAACATGTCAGTGATAAGATGATCTGTACAGTATTTGTTTACACATATTCACCTGTCAGCTTTAGATATGTTTTGTCTGGTCCTTGCTCTACTGCCCTCCCTCCTTTCTCCATCCAGACTACTTCAGTTCTTCTTCATACCTTATATACTCACAGCACTGAGAGGGTCTGTAGATACCTTCCGACTTTCACAGACAATACTATTGCATTAACATTATTGCTGTCACCTTTCCCTTCTTAAAAAATATTCAGAGAATAGAGACTTCTCAAAGGTGCATGTAGCAGAAACATCCATATTGTTCTAAAGCACTAAGCTACTTTTAAATGCTAGATATTCCTTATAATGCTTTACTTTTGTGTACATAGCAGTTTCAGTCCTACAAGGGTTGGAAACTTTGACAAGTAGAACAATCGATTCAGCTGAACTTTTTGTTCAACTGAACTGAAAAATTAGTCATGAGATTTGAGATCTAGAAGGTTGTTTTGGAAATAATCAGCTTCATCTCCCTGTCTTTGCAAATTACATCTCCTTTGGAATGACAGTGGGTTTTGCTATGTCTGCTCACAGATCAGAACCAATTTCAAGCTTGGTGCACAGCATAAACCACAATAAATGGCCCCATACAGTGTGTCCGCACACACTTACTCATGTGAGAGTTGTGTCATACAAAATTGTTGAACCACAGAATCACAGAATGGTTAAGGTGAGAGGGGACCTGGAGACCAAGACACCTGGAAGTTTTATGAAACCTGCTTCTTCCTGGAAAGCATATTGCAACTCTTGGCTGACACTGGCTATGACAGTGACACTGCAAAAGCAAAACTGAGGTAGGGCAACAGAGAAATTACAATCACGGATAAATAAACATCCACGGGTGGTCAAATATTAAGCACCTGTCAGGGACACAAATGGTTAGTCAAATAATAACTACAATAGTTATTATTTGTTAGTCAATAGTAACTACAAGATGGATAGTACAAGTTTTGGGCTCACTTCATCTATTGTAAATACAATATTTGAAAGAAAAAAAAAAAGAAAGAAATTAAACCAAAATGAGAAATATGCATGTTATATTGATGTTAATGACTCTTTCTGTTCAGATGTTAAAGGCACCTGCCAGGTGCAGTGAATCTGCAGTTCTGAGCCTTTGTTAATTTTTCCCACATCCCTGTTTGATCCTCAAAACAAAAAAACAATTTTTTTTTGAGTTTATTAATGTGTCAATTTTCCTCTATGCACTTTTATCTATTTTTGAAGGATTTAAAATACCCACTTTTAATATAAAAAGCCTCTTTTGTTTTTGAGAGTATCTTTAAGCATACAATATAAGTCAAAACCAAACAATGATAATGAAATGGTGAGATACATCAGGTATCCAATACCTCAACTACCATTCAGTTAATATAGAAATTGTTAGTGCCACCTATTGGCAAGCAGTACAAACATAGCAAGCTGTAAAGTGGAAAGACAGTGCAAAAATAAAATGGTAATTGATGTCCAAAAGTGAAATTTCCTTTCCAAAAAAAAAAAAAAAAAAGCTTTTGCTGGAATTCTTGTATGTTTTATCTGTCTCTAAGCAATCTGAAGCATATTTATAGGCACAGTGACTCTTCAGGAGATAATGAAGATATTATTGGAAAACAACTTTTGAAATTATGAATGCTACTAATCAAAGTTGAAAGCATTATCCTAAAGAATCTGTTTATATATTTATTTTTCCTTATTCATTTCTTCTAAAGATTAATGTTTGTTCAGGCAGGAAAGGAAATGTATGATACTATCACAAGTCCAGCCAGATCGTGTGGGATAAAGAAGATTAAAAATAAACTATCACAAAGTCTTTTGTGGAATAACTTGGCAGACCACCAAGACCCACTGAGAGTTCAACCTGTTCAATATTTTTCAAAAATGCTCAGATTATTGAATATTATTCCCATTTATTTTATTTCTTTGATTTAAAGTGTACAATTTATAATGAAAGATATGAAAGAATAAGTATAGAGAAAATATTCCAAAAGATACACTCTGCATTTGAGACCACTGCATATTCATCAGAGTCAAGTCCTGAGTATTCTTATTTCCATACTTATATTTTATAGGAAGCTATTGCCTTTGAACACAAGATGAGCATGTGGGTCATATGTAGTGTCATATGGAACAGAATTGGAGAGTCATATGGTTCTACCTGCAGATATAGTAAGCACAATGTCTATTTCTTCTTCCTAATCATGAAAGAAACTAACATAGAGAGAACCTCTGCAAGCAACTTTCATCAAACTTTCTAATACTTTTGTAATAGACTTCCCTGGCTTATTTACAGGTATATCATGAGGCACTGGAAAAGCTTCATGTGACATCTGCTTCTTTTCTATACACCAAGTCTATGACTCTCTCACAGAAGGAAATTAGATTGTTTTGATATAATTTTGTCTTGATAAATCCATGTTGGCAGTTGCTAATTTCCTTGCTTTTTTTAAATGATTACAAATCGTTTGATTATCTGTTCTAGTGGGTTTGTTTGTTTGTTTGTTTTCCAGGCACTGCAGTTCATCTGACTAGTCTAATTTCCTAAAACTCTTTTTCATTCATTTCATAGATCAGTACCACATTTCTTCTTGATCCTCAGCCATCATCATCAAGTTTTCAGAGGTGACTTCTAGCATCTCTGATGATTCATCAGGTAATTGCTGAAGCATCAAAGCTAATTGAAAATATCTAATTTATTACTAAGCATTACTTAACCTATTCCTTCCTACTTAGAGACTTTTGCTTGAATTTTCATCATTATTGCTTATTATTGTGGTACAGAACTTAATTCAGCCATATTGGTGCATATTTATACTTTCTGTATTTCTGTCATGGGAAATAGTGTACATTTATGTCCTCAATATTGTCCCTCTAAGAAACTGTCAGATTTTTTTTAATTCCCATGAGGTGTCACAAAACAATTTTGAATTTATTGAGTCTCCTTTCCTGAAATATTTTATTTTCCTGTTATTACCTCTTCCTACGATAGGGATCATGAACTCTATTATTTCATGGCCTTTCTGAAACATCATGAACTTTTTACTCTAATATTCTTGACCAATTCCCTCTTGTACATTAGAAACAAAGTAAGCAGTCTCTCTTCTGATTTTCTTCACCATCTGCATTCATACCTCTCATCAGTTCATTCCAAAGACTTTCTGGTGAGTTTAGATTCTTTCTGAGCAGAAGTACACATAATTAAAAATACTTCACCGCCCTCAAATCCTTACATCTGTTTAATTTTGCCCCTTGTTCACAAGAAATCTATTCTTCCTGAAGATCCACGTTGATGGCCTATTGTTGTCTACTTTAACAAAGCTTATCATGTTTGAGGTCTGAATTAGTACTCAGATACATTTAAGAACTGTGCAAAGGCAACATCCTATCAATTAGAATTCATAAGATAAACAATATGCACAGTAGTCAGAGAAGGTCCAGCCAGCGTTTGGTCAACTCACTAGGCAAAGCAAATAGGAACATCAGTAAGTTCTAGACAAGGACTGAAACATATTTCAGGAGTATTGCTCATTGCAGCATTCCAGGAATTTTCAGTTTGCTGCAGTACAGGCAGGTGCTTGACTTGGTCATTTCTTAGAACATGATCTTTATGTTCTTAAAATCACTTTTTCCATTGTACAATAAAAAGGTTATGGGTTAGTATTGTTGGAGAATAAAAAACGGCTGACTCTAAAGGACTCTAAAGGTTCTTATCTTAATATATCTCAATAGCTATAGCCATTTTGCCAATGAGGTAAAAATTAATAGTTTCTTTTTGTGTTATGTTTGTGAGATAGATACAGATTTCCATTTAATGAAAATTAATTCCTTAACTTAAGACATTAGTACAGCTTAATAACAAGGAGTTCCCGACAAAACTCAAACATGAAAAGCAAGTGTAAAAGAAAAGGAAAGGGGATAGGTGACTTGGAATGAATATAGAGAGGCTGTCTAAGAATGCAGAGATGGATTCAGGACAGCTAAAGCAGAGGGGTCAGGAAACGGAAGACCTGTGCAGACCCAACAAGCAGCTGAGAATCAAAGGATCTCACCTCGCATTCTACAGAGACTTCACATCTCAAAGAGCTTTATGCTCTGAATGCACCTTGGTACTCCTGTGTACTGTGGCCTTCTGGAAAACCCCCAGCTTCTACTCACTCAAAGCTCTAACAGGGTCTTGAGGGTCCAAGATGCAAGAGCTCTCACCTGCCCACATAATCAGCAACACTAGATTTCCAGCAAGATTTTATAGGCTGATTTACCCTTTATCACAGAACCACACAATCGCAGAATGTTCAAGGTTGGAAGGGACCTCTAGAGACCAACTAGTCCAACCTTCCTGCTCAAGCTCAGACACCTAAAGCATGTGGCACAGGGTGGCATCCAGGCGGCTTTTGAAGGCCTCCAGAGAAAGAGACTCCACAACCTCCCTGGGCAGCCTGTTCCAGGGCTTTGTCACCCTCACAGTGAAGAAGTTCCTCCTCACCTGGAGACGGAACTTCCTGTGCTCCAGCTTATGGCCATTTCCTCTTGTCCTGTCACTGGCCACCAAAGAGAAGAGCCTG
>VZSG01001270.1:88715-105262 GCA_013398315.1 Nothoprocta pentlandii
CAGGAGCTTCCATATGAGGATATCCTTTTCCACTTTACACTGAAAAGAGGAAGTGAAAGGTCAGCAGTGTGTCAGGCACCTCCTCTGGAGCTGGAACTTGTCAATGATGCTGAACCCAAAACCTTGTGCACAGATCTTGTGAACACCAACCCCAGCTTCTCCTGGGCTATGGGGGATCCATTGAGAATACTTTGGATGTCCAGAGTGATACCTTAACAGAAATTCTAAAGCACCCAAGCTTTTGATAGTAAGAGGGGTTAGGGGTAGATTTGGCCCCACAGATGGAAGGAGCCCTGTCAGGTTTCCTCTCTTGGAATATCTCCCCAGTCCTGAATTGATGCTCTTCTGCTCAATAGGAGTTTATCTCCACTCCCAGTGCTGCCACTATGGGGCCGTGGCAGCAGGGAACAGGGTATCCTCCATCTGGTGGCCCTTGCTGCAGCCCTGATTCTTTACTCCCTCACTTGCAGTGTTGCAGCACAGACCTGTGCCAGAGAACGTCACTTTCCTAGTGTCATGGGTATCTTGGGCCTCCTCCTACCTTGGCCTTGGTCCCAGCCACCCATGATGTTTCATCTCCATAGCCCCGGGGCAGGATCTCCCTGCAAAGATTAGCAGGATTACAGATGGAGAAAAGGTGCCCGTGGTCCCAGGGAGCAGGGTGATGGCCACCATTTCCTTCTTGCTGACCAGAGCTGCTCTGCACCAAATGGTCTGGCTCAGGACTGCTCATTAATTTGTGTTTTCATGAGTATCCTTGAGTTGGAACTAGGGTGACAGATTGTGCCAAACATCTCCCCTACCTGAAGGCACTGCTTTTGCTGCTCAGAGCCTTCCCAAAGGCTTTCCCACATGGGCATACAAGAGCTCTGCATTGAGCCAAGCCACTGGAAGGAAATACTGAAAAATATAATAGGTTAAAGAGGACAGGGACAAACTTTTCACAGTGCTGTGCCATGACAGGACAAGAATCAATGGGTACACACTGGAACACAAGAAATTTCACATGAACACAAGAAAATACTTCTTCATTGTGAGCAGAACACTGTAACTGGTTTCCCAGAAAAGCTGTTGGAATCTCAGTCCTTGGAAATATTCAAAACTGAACTGTACAAAGTCCAGGAAAATACACTCTAAGTGACCCTGCTTGAGCAGAGGGGTAGGACCAGATGATCTCCAGAGGTCATTATCAACTCCATCCATTCTGCAACTGTGATTCTGTAATAAGTGTTTTGCAGAAGTCATTTCCTTTGTTTGTTTGTAGTTAGGGAAATGGTGCTGCTTAATGGAGAAAGATTTCACCCAAAGTAATTCATTCTACTGATTTCTTATTAAAATACT
Source organism: Nothoprocta pentlandii (assembly GCA_013398315.1). Lineage (NCBI taxonomy): Eukaryota > Metazoa > Chordata > Aves > Tinamiformes > Tinamidae > Nothoprocta > Nothoprocta pentlandii. The sequence goes on from VZSG01001270.1 coordinate 90,057, forward strand.
GGAGCCTAATTTGAGCTTTATTACATCAGACAAATGCATTCACATCTCTATATTCTGAGAATCTTCTATTTATAAATCTGATACTGAAAGGCAGCCTATTATCAGGGCAATAGAATCCACACTACTGCATGTACTTTTCTTTCAAAGCATTTTACACTGGAGTTGCATAGAGTAGTGGTTTTGTGATAGGGAATTTTAAACTGTATATAATCTTTCACCACTGCCAACAGATATATCATAGTGGTTTGATGTTCAGCAATCAGCTATTTTATTAGAGCCTCAGCTCAGTGCTTGCCATGCACTTCCTATTTGCCTATCATTAGCGCTCTTTTTTTCCCTTTCCTTTTAGTACAGATTTCATCTGTTAGAGCTAACTACGCAAATACTATAATTATTTGTTCAGTGTATAAGCCAGAATACAAATCCTTCACTTCTTTGCTTTCTTTTTTTTTTCAGCATTTTAATATAGAAGGAGACCCTTAGGTGCTGTTGAATAGTAGTAGTAGTATTTTGCCAGGCAACTAGCAGCCAGCCCAGCGGGATTCTTCAGAAGTCATTGCTATGCTACATGGCTCCCCAATGACACCGGACCTCATAGCTTTCTACGCACACAACCAGACGATGTTACGGAATCTGTAAAACGCTGCCAAAACCATTGTAGCTTCAGTGACTTTTATATTTCTCCTGGGGATTTCACTATTCCCTGAGAACTTCCAGACTGGTAGAAGACTAGCTCTGCAGAACACACAGGGATAATGATTTCAATAGCAGAGATATGCAGACAGGATGTGAGGTGGAACGGCATTTTATATTACCTGGATCAATAACCATACAATTCACAATTCATTGCCCAGCTAACTAGTGAAAAACAAAACAATTTTGATTTTTGATATGAAGAACAAGAGTATCACATAACCACACATGAAAAATGCCCAGTGCTAAATGGAACACTACTATATCTCAAAATTAATCACGATATCTTAAGATTCATCTTATTTCAAAAAGTTATCACCACATCACCTTCATCACTTTTCTACTGTTTGTTATTTTTAAGAAAGAATATTAAAAGATGATTGTCTTGACTCCCAAATTGTCACACTGCTCAGTACTAGAAGCTTGGGGAAGTGTGACTGCACTTCCCAGTTCTTAAATATTTTCCTTTCACACCCTGAGCAAGATGGTTTCACGTAGGAGACTGGATTAGACCTGACCTGGTGTGGAAGATCTTTCATTTTGCTGGCAAGTTATTGACCAAAATATTGAATTTTGTACTGCAGCGACATGTGCTATGAGGCAGACCCTTTCATGTGATTTTTTTTAAAGATAACTCCATCAGGATTTTTTTTTTTTCTGAAAACTTCAAGCATTTTGCTGAAAATGTTTTAGATTAAAGTATTATCAGGATTCTCTCAGACTACTGCAGTGAAGTGTCATATTCACTTTTCAGGACTGACGCATTAATGAATTAATCACAGAATGTGTTAAAGTAACAGTCATAGCAAACCAAACACTTCCACACTTCCAGTACATACTGCTTTTTTCTAAATAATGAGATAATTTCTGCTCATATCTACAGAAAAAAAGTACCTAAAACCACTGAGTGAAATGTCAATTTTGCTATCCATTTCAGCAACATTAAGACTTGAGGAATTTTATTTTAGGAAATATTTTGTGGATAAACACCAAAAAAAGTTTTGATGTTTGAAAATACAAAAGCCTCTTAAGTATATAACCCGTATTTCTGTTACTACTTCCAGAATTAGAAAAAAAAAATCCACATATTTATTTAATTGAACATAATGTCAGTGGTGATAAAATAAATACTACTCACGAGCAGAAGGTTTGCATTACAGTTTTGTTATGGTTCAATATAATGTTTCACAGCAATAAAATACAGGTTTCCTAAAAAATGGTCATTTATGCTAGGACCTATATTTTGGTAGATAGGTAGGAGGCAGAGTAGGCACTAGCATAAAATAGCTAACCAAGTGCTGATTAAAGAATAAAAGTCAATCTAATCTATCACCTTCAGAGATTCTCTTTAAAGGTAAGAAAGATAGTTATACTACTTAAAGAGACAATATGGCATTAATTCTACTCCACAGTGTGTTCAGAACTGCATGATGCAGCTCTAGCAGAACATCCACTTAAAGCTTCCTCTAAACAGGGTTTTGTTTTGCTTTGTATTTCTTTCCAGAGGAAGAGATGGATGGTGATTCTTAGAATTATATTCTTTATTTTATCCCTGACCTGTAAAGAATCTCCTGGTGGAAGCTCCTGTGTGGCAAAGGTCCAAGGGGGCTTGGAGGAAACCCATGTGAAGAGGAAGTGGTGCAGATACACAGCAGCTCATGACCCACAGAGCATCAGAGCTCTGCAGAGCTGGAGTTAAGCTGCTGCAGTGCTCAAGATCCCCATAGGAACAGAGTTAAACAACAGATTAGCTTCAGCCTTACACAATACAGAGCACCACAGGACTGGTTCCTGAAGATAAGCTCAGCAGTCGTGCAGCTTTCCTCATAGCAAATCTAGGAGACACAACCAATGGGATGGTGATAAAGGTGCAATTTTCATGAATATCAACAAAAAAAATCCTGATCTTCATTTTCTTGTCAATTATCTAACACAGGACAGAATTACAGAAAGCTAATCAGAAAACTACTCAGAAAAAAGGGGAATTTTACTCATGGACATTTCTGCAAGAAAACAGGAAAATTTCCCTGTTGGGTATTGTATAGAACTAAATGTACAACAAACGGCTCCCTCTCACTCCTTACTGCCTTCCAACTTAACTGTGCTAAAACAGTAGAGTACTTTTTTTTTTTTTTTTTTTTTGATTTGAAGCAGAATGGTCCTGTTTTGAAGTGAAATGAACACATAAAAAAGAAAATGCTGTTACCAAAGTGAAACATGATATTTTAATAAAATGCTACTTCCTCTTTCCTTTTCCTCAAGGGTCCCTTGTTCCAAAGGCTAAAAGAAAGAAATAGAGAAGTTGAGTTTTATTTTCACAATGTCTGAATACAAACAACTAAAAATCCCTGAAAAGCCGTTCTGAAATTATGTTTTCCAACAGTAATAAATAAACTAAAATTAAAAGGCAATGCTTTTCCACCCAGAAATAATTCTGAAGGAAAACCACATTGTTACTTTCTAAATTTTTATGAGATGGACACTAGCTGTTGAGTTATTTATGGAATTGAATGACTAAAAAAAAAAAGAAAACACTGAAACACCACAGAGGAGAAAGCTCTCTTAATCTGGAAAATCTAGGTTATGGCAGAAAATTGCCAAGTACATTTGTTCTGCACTCTTGTCATGACTTCTGCAGGAACCAGAGCATATTGGCTTTCCTAGATAAGCTCCCTACTGCTTTTGGTCCTTGGTTATGAAGAAACCATCAGTGAGTGGGAAGGATAAAGCTTCATAGTCAGTCACACCTCTAGACTCAAAGTCTCATGCCTAGTTTCAAAGAAAACAATTTTGGCAGAAATGCTTCATTACAGGCTGTTGTTCAGATAATGAAAAACTAATTAAGAAAAAGAAGCTCTTGTCTGGTACTGCTATTAAAACAAGACTATGAAATTACGTTATTGCAATTTGTAAACTAAAAGGTTGCTAAGTTGTGTCTGTATTTAAAATAAAAAAAATGAATTTACTGCTAACTTAAATATATTTGGAAATTCTAACGTTTTATAACTAAATCTTGATATTTTTCCTCTTTCCTGAGCCTCTATTCAGAATATTTTCTTGTTTTTTTTTTTAGACCAAAATATCCAAAAGGTCAGCAGTGACAAATATTAATTTCCATTTTATGATCGGTGTTTCATAAGAAATAAATCTGTGCTTCTGGCATGTTTCTAAACAATGACTGCAGAACTTAGACCAGAAAAAGAGTGGCCTTAAAGTTCCTTGCATGCACCTACAAGATCAAGGTGGCAATAGGAGCAGGTGGACAGAACCCAGGGAGGTGCATGCACTGCTGCTGCACATGCTCAACCTCTGCCTCTCCACACACAGATCCATTCTGAACATTGGAACAGTTGCTTTCAGAAGCTCTGTGGGCGACATTTGCAAAAATACAGGAATTTGTCAGTCATATAGCCCATTTAACTCCCAAAAATAGGAAGAGAGTAGGCTCTATTATGCTTTGGAGAAAAGAACATCTGAAAGGGATTTAATCTGATATCTGCTTCAGCGTCCCATCCCTGCTAGTGGACAGTAAGGGATGCTTAAGAAAAGAATATAAGAACAAGATAAGTTTATATTCTATCAGTAGCTGACAACTAGCAGTTTAAGGATTCTGCAAATCAAGAAAGGTTTCAGTTATTATGTTTAACAACCACTGAATGATTTGTTTCTATAAATTTGTCTAAACCCATTTATACTCCTGTCCTTCATAAAATCCTGTGGTAATGACTTCTACATTTAAATTATGAACATGATTAAAAAATATTTTACCTTGTTTTATACCTGCTTCTTGAAAAAAATCATATTTTTGGAGATGAACCTGCTAGTTATTTTATTTTGAGAGCTAATGAATGATCACCATTCCTTATTTTATATACTTCTGCAGTCTACAGAGACAGCTTTTCCAAATTTGAAGTATTTGTCTATTTAATCTCCCTTAAAGCCAAAGCTGTTCCATACTATTGCTCATCCTTGTCACAGTCCTTCCTGCTTTTTCTCCTTCTGCCTAACCCTTCTGAGATAAGGATATTAGAATGCACCATATTACTAAAATGGTGCATTCATTACTAAAAAAGGGAGGTGTCCTAGTAATTTATAGGCTGCCTTACTGATGTTTTCTGTTTTGCTCCAACTTCTCTCCCTAATAACTTCTAATATTGCATTTTGCCTTTCAGAGCTTTACCAGGCATTGCATTTTTTTTCCATTGAACTATCATCACAACTGCTCTGTCATTCTTTTTCTGAACATTCATAATTAATTTGGAGATTATCGTAATATATGCATTTCTGCAGTTACTTTTCTCTGTGAGATGTATTTTGCCTTTCACCAGCCATTTTGTTGTCACTTGGTCTCTTGAAGATTTTTACAGGCAAGTGCTGCACAGTTTGTTCATGGCACTGATGGTAGTTGCTGTGGATTCAATTTCAATGTTGGTTGGGGGCCAAAGAGACTAAAAGGCACTTTATGATAGCCTAGACAACAGCAGCAGGTCTAAGTATAAGCAAAAGGGCAACTAGAAAGGGGAGAAGACCATTTCACGTGTTTTCCTCCTTTCTTACCATTTCAGTTTTCTCTTTCTCTGTGCATTCTGATGGCAAGAGAAACCTGCTCTCATTTTGGCCTCACAACTTCAGGAGACAAAGCTCAGTAACTGTCTCAATACAGTTACATGAAACTCGAGCCAGTGATGCCTACACATAAGGGAAGTCCCTAAAACTCCTGTTTCACCCTCAGTAGCTCAGTAACTGGATTGGCCACTGATTTTCTGGAACCATTTGCAACGTATGGATTTACCTTGGAGGTAAATAAAATCTAGAAGGATTCCAGGAAACCAATACAGCTTTAAAAAAAAAAAAAAAAAAAAAGATAGAGGAAACAATTTAATATTAGCCTGGTAGCTAATATCTGTTCCTTGTAAACCATAGTTTTCAATCTATTTCACTAAATTCTTTGCAAAACAGTTCAACCAAAATTTAAGGTCTGGAAATGTCTAGAGAAAAGAGCTTAAATGAAATAACATTTTTGAGCAAATGCACAGAAGGTATAAGAGGACAGAGAGTGTGTAACGAATGGTGGACAACAGCACAGACTACTCCCAAAGAGCTTCAGCATTCCCCTCTATGGATGTGTTCCTGCCAGACTGAGGAACTGAAGACAGTCATGTTTCTATATAGGAAAGGTGATGAACCAGCTTTTGTGAATCCCAGATTCATAAGGATCCAACAGAATTTTATGCCCTATCTACTTGCCTCATAGCAAAACTCTGATTTTGCCTTCAAGGGAGTATCAAAAAGCAGTTTTAACTTCAAACCCCTGTAAGACTGTGGCATAAGTCCCTATGGTTGGTGGAAGAAATTTCACCCTGAAAAGTAGTTACAGAAGTGCTGCACACACTTCTCAAGAAGGCCCTGTTGGGGAAGGACCCACATAGACAAACAGAGTAGTTGACCTAATTTGTAGGTGTTTCCTGTGCCAAATTCATGTTGCCATGTAATCTATAATCAGTTGTCAGTCTTTCTTAGTGGCCTGTACGGTATCAGAAAGTCTCATCCATGTGAATAGGGCTCGTATGTTGATGAGCACAGAGGGTTAGTTAAATAGGAGATTTGCTAATGTCTGTATATGTAAATTTTTATATTGAAATGCATTACTAATATACGCATCTCATAGAGTGATTTTTCTCCTTGCATATATTTTTACAACCACAAGAATTCCTTTTATCCCAATTTTATGATAGTAATTATTTGAGCAAATACTATCATCTGTGACTCCCAAGTTATTATGTTACTCCCTTGATATCTTATGCAAAGTCATTCTGATATATGGCTTACAGCTCAAATGGCATTTGGTTTACTCTTCCCCATGGAATTTGAAGTCATACAAGTCACACTAAACAGGTCTGGAAGAAATCAAGCAGAAAACATTAATTTACAATGAAAAGGCCTGTTAACAAAAAAAAGAAAAAGTGTATAAATTGCAAAACAATTGAGGAAAAAAAGAATACACAAAAGAGCTTACAGAATAGAAAGCCGGACAATAATTTTTTTTTTTTGATGATTGTAAATTGCGAATTTGCTTGGCTACTGTTTTTTTTTTTTTAAGTAAATATGGTGCTACAGTCCAAACAAAGTCTGTTTGTTTGTTTATTTGTTTGTTTGTTTGTTTGTAACTTATTTTTCCAAAACAAGCTTGTTTTGAAATTTGTTCAACTAGAATGACAAACTAATGCAATTTGGGATTAGATATGCTGAGGGCCAGACTGCTTCATGTTTTCAGGAGAATGACAAAGAAGTTGGAAGATGTCAAAGATCGATCAGTTATTGCACAATGAAATATAAGCTTCACAGATACACTTTCAGAAGGTTTCAACCTCTATTCCTTATTCCTCATTAGGTGAGATAATTCTGTCCTACAGCCACTCCTGCATCAGTTCTCCATGACCATAGTCTGAGAGCAGAAATCTCCAAAAATCCCCCAGTGGACAGGGACATGTGACTGAACTGAGGATGGGATGGAAATGTCTTAGGGATGATAAGGGAGCTCCTCAAAATGTTGATAAAAATATGAAAATGCAAGATATTTTGAGTTATTTTTATAGGAAACAATCCAAAAGTTTAGCATTCAAAAATATGTCCCAATGATAGCAAATAGCCCAAAGAGGCTTTACTAGGTAAATCTCAGTAATGTATGAATTCAGGCACATCACCTCTCAAACAGTACACAATTTTGAAATCTTTTTACGAGAAATGTTGCTCTCCAACTTCAGCTAACATGAATGAACACAGTCCTTTTGGCTTCAGCTGAGCTGTACTGATTTACATGAGCTGCAGACATGACCCATTGTCTTTGATTTTAGGCATCTAATTATCAGAAAGATATTCACATATTGGAGCAAGATCAGAAGAAAGCTGCAAAAATTATTAGACTTCTGGAGTGATTGATGTATGAGGATTGATTGCAAGTGCTAAATATGCATAGTTTATCTAAAAAAATGACTAAAGGGGGACATGGTAACAATCTATAAATATTTGAAGAGTCTAACTGCCAAGGAGGGAAAGGCATTTTCAGGAAACAGAAGAGAAGCAGCAGGATGAAATTAGCAAGAGAAAAAAGAAAGTGAATTTAAGAAGAGTCCCTAAAGGAAGAGCTTAGGGAGCAGCAAAGCCTCATCTTTCCAAAAGAAAATATATATGTATTTAAATATATACATAGATATATTTGCAAATGTGTTTGGGGTCCATGATTGGTCTAAATATATATATACCAATAATCCCTATTCACTTTAGATTTTTTTTAAGGTTTAAGCCATTGCCACGCCATGATAAATCATAAAAATAAGGAGAGACTAGACATGTTCTAATAGCAAAAGATTTAAATTTAGAACAGCCCTTTTAGCTAAGAAATAACGCTTTCTCACTGATCAAAATAAGGGGAGAGAAAAGATCTGTATATTCTCTGTCTTGTTTTATCATGTTTTTTGTCACTGGAGCCACTGGTCCAATTTAAGAACAATAGGGAAAAAGGTTGCCTCTGGAGATGGCTTCTGCATTTGTATATGCAGCCCAGAACATTGGAAAAGGAATAGAAGAAGTGTCCACATTATACTGACAGAATCACCATAGCTTTATTATAGTTTTATATATTGATTGCATTAACATTTGATTTCATGGTTTCAAGAAGAAGCATAGCAAAAAATCAAATATTGGTAAGAATCTGAGAAGAAGAAAGGGTATTCTGCCATGGAGAAGAACAAGTAAAACAAGTAGAACAAGCTTATGATGAAAGAATGCTATGTCCCTGTTCTCAATTACTAATAAGAATAGTTTTGGGGTACATTTAAAGACCAGGGAGGGGCTGAATGCAAGGAAAGAGAGCTCCAAATTCAAACCAGAAATCCTTGAGACAATATTATTAAAGTTATAAATGATCTCAGAAAGTGAAAAAGAAGTATGGAAAATAAAAGTTATGGAAAAACCATGTTTTTCCAGACTGCTACATTGCACCACCAGTCATTCATTTCATATAAGTGAAAATACAGCTATAAATACCAACACTATGAAGTCGACTAAAACCAAAAATATTTCTTTGTACCATTCCTGTGCACTTTGCTTGAATATCATACATGGCATTTAGGAAAGAAAACAAGCACTACTGTATCTACTAATCCCACACTCCCTTTCCTTGCAGACAGGAGGAGGCAGAAGAGACAGAAGGGGCAGAGTCTTTATCACTTCCGAAAGCAATGCTCTAGTCTGCAGTGCTAAGCCACTATGGCCATAGTAGTTCAGTGAAGGGCTAGTGTTAATTTCTTCTCTCTTCTTTGGATAAAGAGAATTCAAAGAATCAATATGCATATTCATTCTTCTTTAGCTAAGAACTTCATTGCCCAGTGAGTAAATTTTCAGACTAGGTTTTAGATATTAAAAGTAGCTTGAAGTTTTTATGCATTTTAGATTAAAAAAAGAATGATACACAACGAACTACTATGAGCAATCAACGAAAGTGAAAGCAAGAGAGAAAACAGATTTACAGCTTTACTAATAATACTTAGTTCATCTGCACCACTTTTATTTTCAATGTATGGTATTAACTAAGAACTTTTCTTGTTATCTGTTGACAGGCTAATCAAGAGGTGTGTTTTTTTTTTCGCACTGATATCTATACCCATCAGTAGATGCATGATGCTTCTCAGAAGAATTAGTATGGCATTTCTTAGATTTCAGTAATAATCCTGTGCATCATTATGTGTCTATAATGATATATATTTATATAGCTTCCCCATGGCATTTCTCATTTTCTGTGCATATGAGATTTTATTTTCTTTCCAAATGCTGGTAGGTGCAATGGGAACAGGCATGAACTCCTGGTCCTACCACAGGGAAATGTATAGTGTTTTTCTAACTCATTAGGCATGTTTAGGTCCCCCTAAAGTAATGAGAAATCTGCACAAGTATCAACTGCATCTCAGCATTATTGGAACTTGTATGGGCACAGGAAAGAGCTTCACAGGGTAGCATGTATGGACGACCTGCCTGCTCTGTGTACTCTGGACCCCAGACCTGCCAGAGACTTGTGCACTTTCCAAGCAAGGAAGCATTCATCTGAGGACATCCATGGGGAAGAGCAAGCTGTTTGCTACATCCTCCCCAAAATTTGTAGCTTCTGTAGAGAAGATCCGCCTCCCTGGGCCCTGGAGTCTTTCTTTCTCAATAGCCACTAGAATCATCTTTACAAGAAACAATTTCATTGTGCATTAACACTATAGATAGAATTCGGTAAATTCTGTAGGTGTGTATGGAAAGACCTTGCAAACATATGTGATATAAGCATGAGTAAACAGTATGTTGGTGCCAACAGTGAAGGGCACATTAGCACCACCGACCAGCTTACATGCCCAGGCAATCAGGGCCAATATGTATCAAGCCTGAGGAAGATGAATTTAAAATTACAACACAGTTACTGATGTTCCTCAAAGCCTTTGTCAAAGGCTCTTCTCTTTTGATTTGCACTGTCTGGGAGTCTGGTTTCTTTAGCAATGAAAGCATAGCCACATTAAAATAGAACAGGTACATCTAAGTCATTTTAGAGGGAGACTCTGCGGCTGTTTTTCACAAGTATGTACTGTTAGGTGCCGAACAAGCTGTCCTGAAAGCAGGTCCCCAGAGGTTTGGAGATGCAACCAAAGCACAGCTGCAGCTGCAGATATCAGCTGTGAAGATCTAAGATATTCCTCCGAGATGTTATATTACTGAATCCGCTCTGTGTCTAACTATATCACTGTCAGAAATTATGGTTTTCTAGAACCTGAGCCCAGAACTGAAGTTTTCCAGAACAGGCAGCCTGTAAAAAGCACTGCAGTTCTCTAAGGGAAAGGTCTTTTTCTGCAGTTTCAATCAAATCCTGTTCACAGAGCAGATTCTGTTCTCGTTATGTAAAAATCAGAGATATCCGCCCAACAGCAAAATTGAAGGTACAGGCGAGGGTTCTTCAAGAAGTGAAGGAATTTTGAAATAAAACCTTGTTGGTAAAAGAAAAACAAACTGGGGAGTTGGGAGGTCTTTATTTAATCCTATGGGACACAGACTAAATGGTATCTGTGTAAAAAGATCTTCTGTGGTAAAGGGATAAATCCAAATATGAGAGAAGTAGTGATTCCTGAAATACAGGAATTCATTATTTTTTAATCAACATTTATTTGAGTGCAGGTTTTCTTCCCAGTACAGTCAATTAAAAAAAAAAAAAACAGAACACTTGTTAGTTAGATCACATAGATTTCAGTAATTCATAGGAATGCAAACTCTCAACTCTCAAATGAAGAAAATATGACACAGAAAAGCTTATTCATAAAATATGGGGGCATAGCTGAGACTTTAACATAGGTATCATAAAATCTAGTTGAGTATTCTGTTTAACAAATCACTCTTGTATTAAATGTATAATTTCATTTAATTTCAAGTACTTTTCACTGAATAACAATACCGTATCTTACATGAGGTAGAGGGAAGAATGTTTATGGCCAGAAACAACCAATGTAGAAAGTTAAAAAGCACCACAGTTTGCACTGTCAGCAACAGTATTTCTTGTTTGGCAGTGTGTGGGTGTGCTTCTTCTCCAGCTCGACTTGACCTTTCACATGTAGCTGTAGCCCTAATCAGGTGTTAACTGCCAGTGACATTATCTGATCTGGGTGGCTGGCTCCCTGATCTCTTCCCCCATTCAGACAATATACATCAATAACCATCCTTATGCCTGCATTCTGACGAGGAGATAAGGGCTAATTGAGCATACACCAGGCAAAAGTCATCTGAAATGAAAGAATGACTTTCATTCTTTCATTTGATGAATGACTGAAGTCAGTCATCTTTTCCCATAAATATGGGGACAATCCAAGAGCCCCTTGAGCTCTCCTTGTGTTGTAGGGGGCTGCATGCTAGGATCTCCCCTTGAGCAGAGATGTCTCTCAAGGATACCTCTCAAGGTTAAGAGATCCATGCCAGGTGCTAATGAGTTCATGGTAAGTGACTATAGTACACTCTTACTGAATTTGTAAACTTCACTGACATAGCTGTGCACAAAATCCATTAGTCATAAACTGTTGACCAGATCTGGGATTAAGATTGGATCCAGCTGCACCCAAACTCCTCTCATAAGGAATTTGGAAAGCAAAGGAGTCCAATCTGAACCCTCTGACTCAACAGGAGGGTGTCCTTGATAATTCTGTGTATATCTTGTACCTCATGCAGTAAATAATAAGTGACCTTGCTGTAGAATCTTGTTAAACCATTATCCATATCAATAAAACCTATTTCTTTTATATACTCCCCCTGTCCCCCCTGACTCATTCTGTGACAGACACTTGCCAAATGGATGGGCTATTTATTTGCAGTGGCCTTAGAACACATAGGATTGTGATGTTTTTCTTTTATTACTAGTATAAAATTAGCTGAAAAAATTATATATAACTTCAGTTATATTTCTGAAATCTGATTAGTTATGTGTTAGCAGTTTTATCAAATAGCAAAACGTAGAAATATTGATACACATTCTTATATATTAATCCTGTATTTTGAGTGTTTACCAAATCATTTGTTACCTATTCAGCTCCTCATTATATTTTTACTGTATTTATTATAATTAAAACACTGTTAGCAGAACCTTTCTTTCCCATGCTTACCTTAGAAAGGAAGCGGATGACTATGACACAGTTGGGGCAGTCTCTCCTTTATTTTGAAAGAACAGATACCTCAGTAGCTCAACAGAGTAATCATAGAATCATCTGATTTTGTGGAACACTTTTTGTAAGATACCAACGTAAAGGGCAGAACTGTAGGTAAGAATGTCTATTCTTTATAAGTACTTGACTGTCTACATGCTTTCTGTGATTACATTCACAGTGATTCTGCTACATGCAGCTCAGTTAATAAATAGGTCATGAAATAATCTCATTAGAAAAGAGTAGAAGTCAGATACCCTAAAAAGGTAACAAGTTAAGCAGACAGAAAAATGAGAAAAAAAATGCAGTACTTCATGAGAATGAATCTTCTTTCCTACTATAACTGACAACTAGAGTTGTGTGCTAATAAAAAAGTAGCTATTTTGAAATAGAGAGAGAAATTTAGGATTTTATTTCATTTCATTTATTTTATTTTTTTACACAGTGTGAAATTGCTATTGTCAGACAAGATCTTTTCTGTTGGCAGGCTTCTTTGAAAGGTTAGCTATTATATAGACAATTATCACATTCCCACTTCTAGATTTCAAAACAAAATAATCTCAGATTAAAAGAAAACTTTTTCTTAGTACAAATGATCTTACACCTGCCTACTACAGGATACTCTGCAAGCTCTGATGGACAAATGAGGTAACTTATGGGTTAATGATATGCTTATGATGTACAGTAATTCCAGTGTTCTCAAGTGTGATAGGGACTAGTATTCACTTATTTTTTGCTGCTTGGCTTTTAGATTTGCATGCAGTTTTTCAGATGTGGAGAGACATGACCATATCTTTAGCTTAGATCAGGGCTACATTTTCTATGGAAGTAGTCAGTGGCTATCAATAATTTATCTCATGCCTATTCAAGTAATAATATAAAGATATTAATGTGATGTAACAGCAGAAGTCTACATTTAATTTGTTTCCTTATATAGATTTGTGCAACATTCATTGTATAATCCATGCAATGGCCCTATAAGGAAAGTATAATGTGTTCACTGTTTTGCTTCACATTCCCAAGAGTTCGTTAAATCAAAGTTTGGGGCATCAACAGTCAAACTGTGGAAGATTAACAGTGAAGTCTGTAAAAACCATACTGCTCATAATTGTAGCACAGCAATATCTAGACAAGAATAAGACTAAGTATTCTGATTCCTCTTGCATGACATGGGAGATAAACATAGAATCATAGAATGTTTAAGGTTGGAAGGGACCTCCACAGGTCATCTAGTCCAACCCCCCTGCTCACGCAGGGTCACTTAGAGCACATGGCACAGGGCTGCATGCAAGTGGGCTTTAAAGATCTCCAAAGATTGAGACTCCACAACCTCTCAGGGCAGCCTGTTCCAGTGCTCTGTCACCATAATGCCTTTTTTAATACGTGAGAACAAATTATCATGTTGTGTTGTGTCAAGGCTTCATCTAGCCCAAGAACCTGACTGAATCTTGCTAGCAATGACAGTCTAGGGAAAATGAATAAATATATAGTAATATTTTCCAAAATACCCTTCCAGTCTATGACTGAGTACTTCAGAAACAGAGGTTCTGTTTTCAATAGGTCTTGATGGGATTTTATTTTCTGAGTTTCTTTCATTGCTTTTTGAAATCATCAAAGGCTTTGGCATCACTAGCACCATATTGCAGTAAGCTGACTAACTTAATTATAATTAGTGCACAAAATTAATTTATTTTATTTGAATGAAACCTATTACTCCATAATTTCATTTCATGCATCTTAGTTCATGCACTGTGATAAAGAATGTATTGTTGTTTCCTATTCACTTTTCTAGCGTCACTCACGGTTCTTCTGTCTTGAGTTTTTCAAAGTTATCAGTAAATATCTGAAGAGTACCAATGCAACATGCACCAGAACGTGACAAGTACTTATCCTCTTTTTCTGGAACTGAATCATGATCAGATCATAGCTAATGCTTATATCTTCATTGTAACTGTATTAACTAGCAATTATATGTATTAACAACAATTAACTAGCCCCATTATTTCTACTATCACCCCCACTCCTGACACAGAATCATAGTTGTATTTTATCAACTTGCAATCCAATTTTTTTTGATCTCTAATAAGCTTAATATCTTTAGACTGTCTCTGATAATTGTGACTATACAAACAACAGCTGTCTTTACTGTAACACAAGTTTTTATTCTTTTTTTTTTTCTGTGAATGATACAAAATATATCCTCTCCCTCTTGCTAGTGCTTAGCAACCAGCCTTCAAGATACTAAAATAATACACAGTTCCTAGCCTCCTCACTCTTACCTGCTGCTCCCCACAATTAAAACAGGCATAATGATTCACTATCAATATCTTCAAAAGTACCAGATTTAAATGACACTTCTAAGAGCTTGGTATTACTGCACATGAAACAAAACACCTTCGTTTCAGTTCTGACCTTCACTATGTTTAGTAGTGATCTATTTTAGATGTCTGAAGGTAAGTATAATAGCCTTATTTTATCATGAGTATTTCTCATTCATAGCATGGTAGAAAATGGTATTTCAACTTAGCAGAAAGAAAATATATAACGTGAGCTTTTGGGAGCTCTGTAAACCTCTACAGTTTCAATTATTACAGTCAATATAGCTTAGTCCATTTATAAGGTTATTTCTGGGACGCATGAATTCTGTGAGCTACCTTATGATGTTAAATTTATTGAAAGAATTTGCAGTAAAAATTACATAAAGTAGCCATGAGAATATGTGCTGAACTGAAATTAAGAAAAGCCTTAGTGCTTATTTTTGTTCTGTCTTTTTATTAGTTTAAAATGATTGAGAGCCTAGAG
>VZSG01001271.1:0-36925 GCA_013398315.1 Nothoprocta pentlandii
GGAGAAGCCTTGGCCTTCCAAGGGACGACCTTGGAGGCCAACCATGTTGACCTACTTCCTGCTTTTTCCTTCTATATCTCCTGTCCACTCTTTCTCACTTTGCATTAAAATGAGACTGCAACCAATACCTGCCTCTTTTTTGTCACTATCAATATCCTCTGGGATTCCCCTTCTGTTCATGGCACATGGTCCTTGTGATGCAGCTGAATAGAGTATCTCGTTTTGCCCCGAAGATCAAACCTGGGTTGTCTTAGGTCTGTGCATGCGGAGGTGGTCGGCTCTTGTCCTGTCCTCTTTCTTTTGGGTCCATCCAGGACATTCCCTTGGCCAGCAGGCAGAGGGAGGACTGAGGGTTACTTCTTTCCAGGCCCATGAAGAAAGGTTTTGCACAGAGAAGAGATTTTCATGAGTTCATTATTATTGCCATCAGTCTCTGGTTCTCTGCATTTCGACAGCCTCTCTCCAGAGCATTTATTCTCTGGCGCATCTCCCTGTATAATACAGTCACTTATTTGGGGCTACCCTAAAAACTAGTCACCTTTTACCATTTTTGCTGATTATGGCCCATATTATACCAGACTTGATACTTCACAGTTAGCAGGTGCATGGCTTGGTATTGTTTTGCTAAAGCACTTGCCATTACTTCTATTCTCATGGGTTAACAGACCAAATTTATCCAGTTTTCTATTGATTTCTGTTTAATGCCACTCAGCTTTATGTTACCTGCTTGTGCTATAGAGTTCTCCCAATTGATGTGGCAATGCCATTAAGGCGAGCAGATAATTAGAGGTCTTCTGAGACTGATCCTTTTGTAACCAGCCTCGTAACCTCCTTCTGTGCCTCTATTTCTCATATACCATTAGACACAGATAGAATGGGTATCTACATGTTTATCCACTCTATTTTGCAATCAGGCATGAGCTCACCTTCCATGGGCCTCCAACCCAAACAGAAGCTATGTAATCCCATTAGACTGGTGCTAGTACTTCTAACCACGGCTTGTTTTCTTAGGCTGGGCTCTTGCCGCCTGAGGCAATAGGGAACTGGCTGCTGCTCTCTCTTGGAGTCTAGAGCTCAGCAGTTCAGCCACGATGGAGTATCATTTGAATAAAGGGTCTCTTAGAGGCTATACATGAGAGTTATTATTGGTACAAAAGCAAAAAGGAAAAGAAATCCTACTCTTGTAAGGCTGTCCAGGAACTTCCCTCAGCTGAGTCTATGGGAAGGGATTTCTCAGCACAGGAGAAGCCCTCAGCTGAGGAGGCAAAGGGCAACAGCATCAGCTGTCATCTATTATCTCCTTATAATAAAAGCACATTTCCTGGCTAAAGCATACTGCCAAAATGTCGTTGATTTCAGCTCATTTCTACTTGCAGCACAGGGCGGTCTGACAAGCCAAGTTATGCTTGGAGGTAATGAAAACACATGATAAAAATCTGTCTCATTTCCATAACACTGGCAGAGCTGCTAACTTGCAATTACACAGCATTTCTTCAGTGCAAGAAATTATACACTTACTCATGCCGCATTTCTTTGAAAGAATCCTAGGCAAGTAAGATGTAAAGACTGTGAAGTATTGATTTCTTCCCTTTTTACTTCACCTGCTGACTCAGCCACTTGGCCACAACTTCCCTGAGGCAACAACTATCATAGCAACATTTAACAATAAAGAAGAGGCAGGACTTGATCTTTGCTCACCAGATGCATATCTAAAAAATTGCCGATCATTGTTTCCCTTCTGCCTATTGTTGCTTCCCCTAATCTACTTTGACTTCAGGCCAGGTTTTTTACTTCAGACAGGGATATAGTGCTATGCATTCCAATACATGACCTCCTCAACATGTAGATACAAAAATAAATGGAGTGAACTTTAACCACTGGGATGGAAGGGGGCAGGGGGGAAAAGGAGGGGAAAAAAAATCCTGGAAGACCAACTTTTACAGTATTTAGTGTAGGAGAGATCTAAAGAGACAATAATCCCTCAATAGGGATGAAAAACTGGCAGAGAAGCTTCCACTATGAGCCCAAGCACCTCCCTGCAAGAATTTGGAGTGTGGAACAGAGTTGTTAACGTAGGATAAGAGACTTCCATATTCTCACTTGATTCTAATGCACCTTCCAAGTAGTTGCTACACATGTGCCATGGACAGAAGACAGACTTTGACCCCCTGGAAATAAGAGAGGGAGACTTTGGCTGCAGACACATTTTATTGAAAGGTGAGAATGGGTAGACTGGAAACAAACAAAAGGACAAAGCGGACAGCAGGTCAACTCGGGCTTCCATCAAAGCCATGCTTCAATCTTCTCCCATTTGGTGGCTCTTGTAGGGAGAAGATAGTGTGACATGGATGGTGCTGCTTCAGGGTTGACTGCTGCAAGGCACATGGGGGAGATGCAGCATAAGTGAGGGACAGAAAGAGGACTTAAGAGAGAAATCAAAGGGTAGAGAGTTGCTGAACATCTCCAACTCCACTGTATCCAGTGGTGATTCTTGATGCTCTGTCCTTTTACTCAGGAGTTTATCTCTAGATCAGGGTTGCATGTCCTCTTTGCCGGTTCTTCCTCCCTCAGAAGCTCTTTCTGATGGATTTAGCAGGGTCCACAGCTGCCACGGCGGTACCTGTTGTACCGGTAGGCATAGGGGCTGCAGGATCCAGCTCCGTAGGATCTACCATAGCCATAGAGACCCCTGTAACCTAGAGAGGAGCCCCCATAGCCATAGAGACCCCCATAACCCAGGGAGCCTCCATAGCCTCCATAGAGACCCCCATAGCCCAAGGAGGAGCCTCCATATCCTCCATAGAAGCCCCCATAGCCCAAGGAGGAGCCTCCAAAACCACCAAGCACTGGAGCTCCAGAGGAGCCCACAAAGGAGTTCTGTGGGAAGGAGCTGAGGATGGGCCCAGGGAAGGTGACCACCACGGGGGGAGGCTGGATGACGGTGGTGGAGTCGGGGCACTGCCGCACGCAGGGCTCGTTGCAGCTATCGGCCAGGGGCTGAGGGCGGGCGATGCCGCAGCTGGTGGTGGGACACAGGTCGTAGCAGGACATCTTGCAGGGATGGAGGCAAGTCAGCTGTATGACAGAGAGAGGAAGGCATTAGTTACATTCCTGAAAGTGCCATAAATTTCCCTGGCTTTCCTCAGACAGGACTACTTTGAAGCACACTGATTTACCCACAGCGCTTACAACTGAAAAATGTGGCAGAATAGTAAAATTGGTTGCTCACACCCCTTGGTGAGTCACCATCTCAGGAAGGATGAGGACTCCAAGGATGGAGTGTGTTGTTATGCATAATTTTGTGACACTGACTCTTCCTTCCCTGATCCCTTTTGTGCTGAGCTTTGTGGGAATGAGTCTTATTAGGAATTCCCTATTCAGATTTACTAACTTGTTTAATGAGGTTGCTCCAGGAAGATTGCAAGGGTTATTATACCTCGTTTCCACCCAATGCACAAAAAAGTTGAGCTTCACAGCGCAGTTTGTTCCTTCTGCACTCAGAGTTCTTTTAAAAAAAGAAAATCTCACTGCAAATGATTCTTCCCATTTACACAGAAAACCTGGTAGCTCATTTATTCCCTCTGTGCCCCTCTATTCATTCAATCAGCCTACTGCAATGTCTTCTCAACAGCAGCTCCCATTTCCTATATCCTATTCTATGTAGTTTACTGCCTTATCTCTGCTAGTATTCATAACCATATGTCTTTAATGTATAAAAGCCTCCAGTAATCTGGACTTCCCCCCCCCCCTTCCAATTACCCAGCGAGAAGAAATAAAAACAATTCCATATTGAACTAGCTATATCATTTCCTTGGCTGCTGGAAGTGAATAAACAACATAATTCCTTCTCTATAAAGAAACTTCCAGTTTGCTTTGAAAGGAAATACCCATCTCAAATGTGAGAAGAGATAGCACCTTGAGTAATTTCAGAAAGCTTTTATCTTTTCTCCTACTACTTGATCCCGAGTGGAAGATACCATCCTAGACTGAAGCTTACAGTAAAGAGATATTCTAGTAGCCCAAGAATAAAGTGGCATCACACTTACCAGTTCAGCAAGAAGACCCAATGGCGAATGAAGCTTGGAAGAACTGAGCAAAGAGAGCTTTTATATAGTCCCTCGACTGCCTGGGGGATGAGAGCTGGTTTCATGAACGGGAAGCTAGTTAGTTGACACTGCACATTTTTTGCATTGATACCTCCGCACAGTGTTGAAATTGTTTTGCTTTCTGTTTATTGCCTGATCCAAATTATCATGTAACATAACAAGCTCATTACATCACTAAGGTCTTTCATGTGAAACACTGATGGGTAAAATTAATGCATCTTTCATCTTAAAACATGATTCATGAAATTACCATCAGTTTTCTATCCTCTTTAGAGTTGCACCCTATATTAAGCGGCTTATACATATTTACTTATTCTGTTGCTGGCTTATATGATAATGATGCTCAGGCATTTATCAGAAACAACCTGCTGTGAGATGTTTCTTTCCAAGTCCCTTACAACAAGCATCCCTCCTCTTCAAGAGAAATTACAGTTTATCATTAAATACTCAGAAGGTATGTAATCATTAAATACTCAGAAGGTATGTCATATTTCGTCGGATTAGTTATTTCTACCCAAGATGTGATCCAACTCATACAGGAGCCCATAGAGATTTTTCAGCACTCTTGGAGTAAATTTCTGTAGGGGAGCATCCCTTAACACATAGCTGCTGTCCCAAACATCCTTTAGGTCTCTTTTGACCCTCAGACTAGAACCTAAAGCTCAGTTTGGTTCTGAAGAGAGAGAGATTTATATTTGTAATGTTTGGGGTGGAAAACCCAGTTCACATTAGTTCATCCAGGAATATGAAACTTATTGATGTCCTGTTTACCCATCTTCTCTGTTTTCTCTCCGCTCTTCTCGGGATAAGTCTGAAAGCAATAGGCTCCATGTCTTTGGGAAACCACACATTCCAGCCAGCAAGGACCGAGGGCATCTCTCAGTAGGGAGCAATTATAATCTGGAAAATAACCAGAAAATTCAAACGCTGACTTTTGCTGAGGTTTCTCTCTTTGTTTATGGCACCATTGTTGGTTAAATCACCAACATAGTTATCTTCTTATCATCTATTATTTCTAAATAAGCTTCTCCAACCCTTCAGAAGCACTAGATTCCCTGAGCTATAAAGCTGTCCCAATCATTTCTGAGAAGATTCAAAAAGATTTTCTAACTCTTCACAACCATTCATTACAGCTTGTACACACCATTTCATAATTACATTAAAAGTGTGTCTGCATATTTACACCCACTATTATGAAATAGTATCTCATTTAGATAGATATGTCAAGGTCACTTTGGTCTTCCTGATAATGAGTTCATGATTTATAACATTTCTGGGAACTTCATTTCTTTGATTTTCTTTAACTGAACTTTGCCTTCCTTTTATTCAAGCATGCATTGGTCCAGAAACAGAAATCTACTTACATTACCTGAAATATTAACAAAAAATCCTGGGTTACAATGGTTTGTGTGCTACCAGAATGAGTCTTCAAATGCCACTTGAGCTCCTAAGAGAAAACTCATCTCCAGGAATACTGCTGCCTGAATTCATTAAACTGAAAGACCTGAACCAAGACAAAAGAAAAGATAGTCTTCCTATCATCTTAATTACCCAGAACTCCCAAAGAAGTGGTGTCAGCTAACTACCTGCCATAACTCTAAATAAAGCAATGAAACAAGACAAAATAATTCTGCATATAAATCCTGGAGATAATGATGATCACGGTGGTGGAAAACTCATGTCACGCTATGTGTGGGTTGGAAGCGCCTGCAACACGAAAACTATTTCGGCACTTTGAGGAGTCGTGTCCTACAATTTGGGGCTGGTACCTAATTATGAGCTCATGTATAGGATGCCTAACACCCCTCCGGGCAATCTGCGAGCTATATAAAGGCTCACTCCACTCAGGCTTCCTATACACTTCTCTCAACCCACTCTCCTCGGTGAATTGGGTAAGTTGGATTTATTCTGAAATCCGTAAAACTTAACTTCTTGTTAATAACTATTGATTTCAGCTTAAGGTTAGGTTCTTTCTCTGTATTGCCAGGTCATCAATGTGTTTTTCCTCCAGAAATCACATTGGTTTCTCCATTCCATGCTGGTCCCCTATAAAGGCAGGCTATAGAAGCAAACAGCGGGGATACACTGAGCAGTTTTGAATCTAGTTTTAATGCTGCAGAGAGATGCTAGACCATTCTAGAAGATAAAGAATTGTTCCTATAGAGGGCCACAATTGTGGCAACGTTCAACAGAGATGTGTTCAGTTTTTTAAAAGGAAATGATCCAACTCATCAAATAGAAACAGACTACAATGCAATACTTCAGAAACTAGTCTTAGTGTGAGGTGCGAAAGGAGCGAGTGAATTTGATAAGACATTGATGTAATAAAGTCAACAGGCTCTAGCTCCCAGTGCAAAGAGTATTATCACAGACAATATACTTAGATTCTGGCTTTATTATTAATAATTTGTTTGACTGTTGAGCATCATAACCTAACGTTTGATATTTCTTATTGACGTAAAACCACCATGTCTTGCAGACTTAACCTCCGTCCCTGCAAGATGTCCTGCTACGACCTGTGTCCCACCACCAGCTGCGGCATCGCCCGCCCTCAGCCCCTGGCCGATAGCTGCAACGAGCCCTGCGTGCGGCAGTGCCCCGACTCCACCACCGTCATCCAGCCTCCCCCCGTGGTGGTCACCCTCCCCGGCCCCATCCTCAGCAACTCCCCACAGAACTCCTTTGTGGGCTCCTCTGGAGCTCCAGTGCTTGGTGGTTTTGGAGGCTCCTCCTTGGGCTATGGGGGCTTCTATGGAGGATATGGAGGCTCCTCCTTGGGCTATGGGGGTCTCTATGGTGGTTTTGGAGGCTCCTCCCTGGGCTATGGGGGTCTCTATGGCTATGGTAGATCCTACGGAGCTGGATCCTGCAGCCCTTACTCCTACCGGTACAGCAGGTACCGCCGTGGCAGCTGTGGGCCCTGCTAAAGCTGGTAGAAATAGTCCCAGGGCAAGGAAGAACCAGCAAGCAAGATGCGACGGGTTTGCAGCTGAAGAGCTCGAAGCTTCCACTGCTCTGGTTGAAGACCTTGGAGCTCTTGCCTTCAGCCCCCATTAAATTCTTGCAGTTTCTGACCTAATGCTTCTTTCCTCATATTTCCCAAATGCCTGGGGTAAACATGTTGCAAAGTTGTTCACTTTAAGCTCCTATTTTTCCATTTCAACCTCTAAAAGATCATATATGGATGTATACCTGTTTGGAAAGCAATTTCATATTCCTTAAGCTCTGGAAATGTCTTATTTTCTCAGTACCATTAAAAGCTTGCTGCATCTAATTTGTACTTTCTGGTTATTTCCACCCCCAAAATCCCAATATATTTATCCTGACTATTTGTGTGATAAAAATCTCACCTCTATACATATTCAGTAAAAGGTCTGCACAAGAGAAATGCTCTGCTCAACGTAACAGGAAAACAGGAGATTTCAAGTGCATAAGCACAGTATGTGAGCTCTCAGCTCAGAAGGACTTTGTCCTACTCTCCTTCTCCTCCTTTATCACATGCATATTCTTAATACATTTAAAACGTTTCCCTCCTGGAAAGATAAATGAGGTACATCTACTAATCACAGGTACTATTGGTAGAGGAACAAAACAATACATTAATACATTTTAAATATCCCCTAAAAACAGTATGTAATTGGAACTTAGTGAAAAGTCCTTCCAAACACATTTTCCAAGCACTCACCTTTTTGAATTTCAGGTGATCATCTATATATTGAAAGTCTTTCCTCAGAGAGGGTCTCTGAAAAAAGGGGGATTCATTTTTTCTTAGACACTTAAAGAAACTTTCTAAGGTATCTAAAGAGAGTATAGGCAGAATATCACTATGGTTCCCAGAGAGTTTAGAAGATAGAGAAAACTAGGAGTCTATATAGGTTTTTCCCCAACCCTAATCTAGGAAGTGAATTGTGCATACCACTCCCCATAGACCCCCAGTTTGTCTTCAGAGGAGCCTTCACAACAGAAAAAGCCATTTTTACCCATTTTGTCTGCAACTCTACCTTCTAGTAACAAATGACCTTTAAGTTTTCTCACCTGAGAGGGCCCTCAGAGAGCCTGTTCTTCTCTGAAGGTCTGTCTCTGCCTATAGCCTCCTGCCTGGCCCCTCAGTAGCTTCATTTATCCATACCCTTTTCCCACCTCTCCTGACCTCCCTAAATCCCTTCCCACTCAGAAGCATCACTCCCACCCAAGCCTCTCAGCTGCAACCTCTTCCCCCATAATTTGCTTTGGATCCAACTTCACTGCAGACATGGAAGAAGCTCTGGTTTCTTCTATGGTCTTGGACTTGGACTAAGCTCCAAGTGTCCCCTTAGGAAAGGGGAATTCAGGGTAGTTATTTTCGGGACACTGTTTTTACAGTGACCTAGTCCAGCTGGGAAGGGGACACTGGTGCTCACAAACATCAATAATAAACTAAGCACAACTAAGGCAGATTAACCTCTTTGATGTCTGGGCCATTTCAGATGTGCTTCTGAAACCAGAACCTCATCCTAAATAATAATTGGATTTTTTTTCCTTCAGTCCTCCTTTTATAAGTGCCTACAGACTTGAATTTTTTCTATCCATAATGGTAGAAATGAAAACCAAAATTCTAGTTTCTTGATGCAAAGAAGAATCGTTTTAATGAGAATTAAACACTTGCAGAAAAAGCATTTTGAAGTAGCGAGAACAAGCAGCAGAGTGATGAGAGTCCATTTCATAACGTGCCTTCTGCACCGAAGAGCCGTTTTGCAAGGAATTAAGTTACACACTTTACCCAATCTGTTCCACACGTAGGTGGAAACAGCAAAGAGCCTGTAAGTGGAGGGTGGAGAAATTAAAGATATGCTGTACATGACCAGCTTGGTTGTGGTGGGACTGTAGTGATCAGAACGTAGCAGCGTTTCTTGGGGAACTCTGCTGTGGATCAGGGTTGCATGTCCTCTTTGCCGGTTCTTCCTCCCTCAGAAGCTCTTTCTGATGGATTTAGCAGGGTCCACAGCTGCCACGGCGGTACCTGTTGTACCGGTAGGCATAGGGGCTGCAGGATCCAGCTCCGTAGGATCTACCATAGCCATAGAGACCCCCGTAACCTAGAGAGGAGCCCCCATAGCCATAGAGACCCCCATAACCCAGGGAGCCTCCATAGCCCAAGGAGCCTCCATATCCTCCATAGAGACCCCCATAGCCCAAGGAGGAGCCTCCATAACCTCCATAGAAGCCTCCGTAGCCCAAGGAGGAGCCTCCATAACCACCATAGAAGCCCCCGTAGCCCAAGGAGGAGCCTCCATAACCACCAAGCACTGGAGCTCCTGAGGAGCCCACAAAGGAGTTCTGTGGGGAGTTGCTGAGGATGGGCCCGGGGAGGGTGACCACCACGGGGGGAGGCTGGATGACGGTGGTGGAGTCGGGGCACTGCCGCACGCAGGGCTCGTTGCAGCTATCGGCCAGGGGCTGGGGGCGGGCGATGCCGCAGCTGGTGGTGGGACACAGGTCGTAGCAGGACATCTTGTGAGGATGGAGGTTAAGTCTGCAAGACACATTAATGAGTTGATTAAAAAAGGAGGACAGAAGAAGAAAAAAGAATTATTTTTTGAAGAAAAAAATAATTACAACATCTTGCATATAGACTTATAGAAGAGTATGGGGCATTGGGTAGGTAGATGGATATCCCAGTTTGCAAACTTGATGTCTTATTGCTTCATAATCCCTTTTTCTGAAAACAAAAATTCTCAGAGCCCTGAAAAGAAAAAGTGTTTACATACAGAAAATTACATGAGAAACATTATATCCATGTCTCAAGTGCTTTCTCCTCACGAAGATCTTGCAAATAATTTAGACGAAGATTCATACACAATACCAAAACCTAAAGCAGGGAAACAAATTGACTGTTTCCAAAGACATCTGGTGATTCAGGAGGAAAACTTTGGCTTGAGTTCAGTGCTTCTAGATGAGATGTAATTTATTATATATATTTTAATTACAGTAGCTTCTCCTTCCCACTCATCCCTATTTTCCCGGGAGTTGTAGGTACATGGATTATGAGATGTTCCCTGTTTGGATTGCTCACAAAGCAATTTGACAAGACAAGAAAACATCAGATGGTGGAGTTATTAACCCCATTCCCAACTAGGAAGCTATTGTACTGAGACAATCTGGATTTTTTTTCAACTTAAGTCATTATTCCAGGCTCTGATAACTTTCAAAAATCTTTTTTCAAATCGCTAGTCCCAGGATAAACAAGATCTCCTCAATAAAGCCAAGAATTCAGTCCAGTTTGTCTTCTCTAAATTTAGCTATTTTCCCTAAGGATGTTTTTACTTGAACAATTGCTTTAATACATAATATTTGAACTTCTCTTCTCTATCCACTATGTCTTGCAATTCCCCAACATTATTCTGGAAAAGAACATGACATCAAGAACACAAAGCAGAGTAAGAGCAGGAGAAAGCAGAGGACTTTCATAGATGCATAGGTTGCTCATCTCAGGTTGGAAGATCAACTGTGATGGTGACACCCTTACTAACAGTTGAACCACAGTCCTGCAAACTTTTGGAAAAGGTTAAATGCCTTCCAGATAGGAAGCATTGTACATGTCCCAGAGTTTCTGATGCCAAACTAGTACCTCTACACATCCCTTGAACAAAACTGGCATTTCTGCCCACCCAGAGCCAGCTTTTGGATCTTGCTCTCAATGCAGCCCAGAAATCCTCTACAGAATAAGTGGTAGACATCCACTGAAGTTGAGATCTGCAGTAAAAAGATGCATTGGTAGACAGAGAGAAGAATTAGACTTACCCAAGCTGTGGAGAAGTCAAGTGAAATGTGTGGAAGACCTATGAGAGAGAGGAGCTTTTATACTTTATCATACCACCTAGAGGTGTAAGAATAAAATTGGTTGCCAGCCCAAATTTCAGGCACGTGTAGGCTCTAGAGATGATGAAATTGCTTTGTTCATTGTCAGGGTTTATGAGTCCTTTCAAATTCTTCTGTAATAGGGCCTCAACCTTATATTAGATTACAGAGAATTCTTTCATCTTGTGTATTGTTGGGCAAAATTAATATCTGGCTTCATTCCAGTCACTGCCTTGGAATTAGGACAGAAATTAAGCCAGCTCCACTCATATTAATTTAACACCAGGAGAGCAACTCAAACGTTTATCAGAATCACAAACTGCTGTCATGGACAAGATTTTTAAGTGTGTGTAATTCACATTGCAATCTGCCAGGACAGAACTAAAAGATTGTCAATGCAACGTGCAGGAAGGTTGGAGATGCTTAGGAGCTGGTGACTTATAAGAGAAATCTTTATTTTCTTTTGGTGGTGGTCGTATTTTTTTCTTCTCTTCTCTTCTCTTCTCTTCTCTTCTCTTCTCTTCTCTTCTCTTCTCTTCTCTTCTCTTCTCTTCTCTTATTTTTTGGGGGGAGAAGGAAGAAGATTGTTTGTTTCTTTTCAGAGATAGACATGAAATGTGTTTCCAAGTTAAATAAAGCTACAGTGGGATTATTGAGCTGATCTATAGTGATGAGTCAAACAGATTTTTTTCAGGTATTGCTTGTCTGACGTTATTACTGCATAAATGGTACTTGAGAACAGATACTAGTGCCAAGAAGACTCGATTTTTTTCAGTACAAATGGATCCTAGGGTGTGAAAGGAGAAATTTGACAGAAGGGCTTTGAATTGTTGACTTTGATTCCGAGGAATTCATGATCGTCTATAATACACTTCTGTTGCTTCATGCCATAGGTCACAATTGGGCTGAGGTGGCAGTTTCTTCTGCAAATAGAGAGCAATTATGTACTTGGAACATATCATGCGAAACAAAGGTTGCTTCTTCCCTTGTTTACCGATGTATTATGTTAACACTGCAGACTCTATGTCATGAATTATCTCTAAATTATGAGGCGCGTTTTTGGCCTTTGAGGTGGTTAGAGCTTTTCCCGGATGATAATATTTCCAAGCTTCTAGGGGACAAGTCTTTTCATATGCCACAAACTAATGATTTGGGAATGAACTCTTACAATTAGGCTAAATGAATGTACCATTTCAGCACCTAGCGATTATGAAATGGCATCACATTAAAATATGTAAGTCAAGGTCGTTTGTGTCCTTCATGACTGAATCCCAGACATTTGCGCATCCTCACTTTTCTTCAGTATAGAAGTATGGAAAGAAATATAAACTATTTTAAAAATGTACCATTTTGTAAGCTGTATAATCAACACATGATTTGTGATTTGCAGTTGCACATCACAGAAACAAAAGTTTTGGTTATTTTCTCAGATTTTTCCAGTTCTACCAATTCAACAGCCCAATGCAGATAATGGTTGCTCTGTCTCTATTATGGTATATCTTTAGGTAGCTTTAGCAAGTTGCCCCCATTCAGCTTCCATTTCTATTTCCTTCTCCGTCGTCCTCGAGACTGCGTGGTCCAAAGTATTGATGGACTCTGGAAGATTTTGTATTAAGACACAGAAGATTGAATGATGCAGGTGACCCAGGCTTAGCAAATGAAGTGTTTCATAACCTTAAGATTAGAAAGAGCACACCACAGAGCCAGACAAAAGAAAACCACTTAAAGACCTTAGAAGACCCTTTAAGGTCACAGGGAGTTTTTCTGGTCACCACACGTAAAGTCGCTGAGAGTGAAAATGATAAATACTCTTAAAGATAACCCCAAAAGTTGCTCCAAAGAACTCCACTCAGTTATCTGACAGCCTGGTTTCAATAGAAAGATCTGTGCTCCTCAGGTGACAGCAATTCTTCTGAGCCACCCAATGAGCCACCTCAAATTGCCTTAATGTGGAGAAAAGTTAGTTTACTTCTTACTGTACCATCATGGCTGTGAGTGGAATGATAACATGATTATGACCTGCAACAATTAGAGGCAAAAGAAGCCTCTGTGATGAAATGTGTCTTTCACGTTTCATGTGAACTTGAAACCAAGAAATAAACAAATAGTCAGCAAAATTTTCCGGACCTATGTGTCCCATTAGTTTTGGGTTTGCCTCAATTATGCGTATGCGTAAATTGTAGCTTGGATGATCTCCATGATCTGGTGAACAGTATAAAAGCTCTCCCCACTCAAGGCTCCTCATTCCACCTTGCTTGCCTCAGTTGCCTCCGTGGAAAGGGTAAGTGTCATTCTATGAGTTCTCCTAAACTTCAGCTATCTCTCTTCTATAGTTCACTTAAGGCTGGAATCAACTATAAGTATTCTAAGTCTTAATAATGTGGGGTTATTCCTTTGTACATTCGTTTTTCTTATTTGGTCTTGGACATTAAGGTATTCAGGTTTTGGAGAGTCAAAGCGGGATTTTCAGAAATGGTCATTTCCTGCTAATGCAAACATGAGCTACCAAAACTACTAAATAACTGAAAATACATCAGTAGAGAGCTTTTTCAAGTCATCAGGAGTTTTTAAAGAATATTGCATATACATTTTTATGTGCTGTTTTTACATGTATGCATCTGTTTGTTGAGGATGCAGGCTACCCAGGAGTAATATGGAAGCATCATCCATGGAAATAATGGCATGCTGAGGTGTAACTAGGGAAAACTGACCTAGCTTTCATGCTGTCTTGCTCTGAGCAGGCAGCTGGACTAGATGACCTCTAGAAGTCTCTTCTGACATCAATTTTCTTTGAGGTGGAATCAAATCCTACAGCAACAACCTTTCAGAAGAGCTTAGATCTCAATGTACTTATTTGTAGTAGATACGTAGCCCTAGTTGTCTAAGTGTGCCAATTCCCAATCTAGAAAATCAGGCAAATAATCTTTTCACCCACCCTGTGACTCTCAAACTCCTTCGCAAGGTCTCCAGGGCATGGAATGTGTCATTTAAGCTGTGTTTAGAGCAGGTTCAGCAAACCATCAACGTGATTTTAGTTATGGTTTCTGGAAGCCTGTTATAAATCAGTACACTAGAGCTGTTCTTCCAGCTGGCCATTAGTTCAACTCATGAGCTCTGCTGCTTGTCAGGCTGGTCTTCATTATTTTGGCCAGCATAAAGTAGAGATAAAACCACCTTTTTTGGCACAGCCCTTGTAAGATGGGCTGCAAAATTCAGTGAAAGGAAGATTGCAAAGAAGGTGCAGATATTATTATAGTGTCTGGTCTATCATTGTGTCTTGCAGACCTAACCTCCATCCCCACAAGATGTCCTGCTACGACCTGTGTCCCACCACCAGCTGCGGCATCGCCCGCCCCCAGCCCCTGGCCGATAGCTGCAACGAGCCCTGCGTGCGGCAGTGCCCCGACTCCACCACCATCATCCAGCCTCCCCCCGTGGTGGTCACCCTCCCCGGGCCCATCCTCAGCAACTCCCCACAGAACTCCTTTGTGGGCTCCTCTGGAGCTCCAGTGCTTGGTGGCTTTGGAGGCTCCTCCTTGGGCTACGGGGGCTTCTATGGAGGTTATGGAGGCTCCTCCCTGGGCTATGGGGGTCTCTATGGAGGTTTTGGAGGCTCCTCCCTGGGCTATGGGGGCTCCCTGGGCTATGGAGGCTCCCTGGGTTACGGGGGTCTCTATGGCTATGGGGGATCCTTGGGTTGCGGAGGCCTGTATGGATACGGAAGATCCTACGGGGCTGGATACTGGAGCCCT
Organism: Nothoprocta pentlandii; assembly: GCA_013398315.1. Classification (NCBI taxonomy): domain Eukaryota; kingdom Metazoa; phylum Chordata; class Aves; order Tinamiformes; family Tinamidae; genus Nothoprocta; species Nothoprocta pentlandii. The sequence continues at coordinate 14,696 of VZSG01001271.1, forward strand.
TACTCCTACCGGTACAACAGATACCGCCGTGGCAGCTGTGGACCTTGCTAAACACAGCCAGAAAATCCACAAGAAGAATAACAAGAAGTCTCTCCTTTCTTCCCTTTAGTTCTCCTATTATACTGTTCTAGGTTCATTTTTTTTTTTTCTGTATTCTACTTTATCATGTCTGATAAGGTAGTAAAACTTGTAACTTTGCACCTTTCACAATGTAGTTAACACTGGCCTGCTGAATATCCTTTCTTGGTACTGTAAATTGTCATGTCCCTTTTCATTCTCATTAAACTTCTGTTGCATGATTTGAAAAAGAAAAAAAAAACTTTTGTGGTTTTCTGTGCTCATCCCTTCGGAGTTTGACAGCTTCTCTGCATAAAACTGCCTCTTAGATGTTGAGTTGTGATTTTATTGTGCAAACCCTCCTAGACCTGTTTCATAATTGAGCTAAAATAAGACGGCCTCAGCACCAGCAATAGGACAGCAGCCTGCTGTGAAAATAGTATTTCATTACATTCCCCACTCCTGAGACCGACATACAGGGACCAACCTGGTCCACGCACCACTTGCTGCCTAGGGCTGAAAATCCCTATGAAAGTCTGTTGTCATAGGGACTAGCCAGAGCTTCCAGGATGGAAGGAGCCCTGGAAGCAATCCTGCTGCACTGTCCTGGAGGAAGGGAAAAAAAACAGATAACCTGGAAAGGTGACAGCAACAGTGATGGCAATGACTTGAGGTTGTCACATGCCCCATCAGGCAATTGGCTGCTCTTATCTTGTTCCTGATAAAAGGCAGCTCCACCTGGTCTGATGTGTAGATCTGATCTTATCCATCAAGGAATACCTGCCCAAAGGCACAGCCAACTCCTCACACCCCAGAGGCCATTTCTGCACCTGGTACAGAAACTGTTCCTACGTCTCTTTCAGCGTTGGCTTTCATCTGTTTAAATTGATTAAAGATCAAGTAATTAACTATCAGAAACCAACTAGAAATTAACTCCTTTTAAATGTGACTGTGATGGAGGTCTCTGAAATGCAAGGATGTCAGCAGTTTGGAGCAGAAAAGAGCAGTTTGATTTCTAGAAAATTAGTGGGTCCAAGAAGCAAAAAGGCAAGGGAAGCAAATAATCAGGATTTGGGAGAGGGGCCTTTTTACACAGTTGTGAGACTCACATCACCAGCAACCCCTATTTATCTCACACCATTCACCTCAAAATGCTGACATAGTTTTGCTCAATATTGGCGTTTGTTGTTCAAATTCTCAGCTGCCCAAGAAATGCGAATGTCAAAACAAATATTTCTTTCATTTCTTTCATCCTCGCGCTTAATTGGCGATGTTCATTCCCAGTAAAGCTCCATTAATTGCATTAGGGTGACAGCGTGAATTATGCTGTCTTCGTTTCTTCGCTGCTCTTGTTGAGCTGACAGAAGTGTGGTGGCTCTGACGTTAGCTCCAATTGCCACCTGCTGTCCTCAGCACGTTTTCCTTCCATCCCTCTTTATTTGTGCCAAATAAAGCATAACTGACACCAAATATTGTGTCTTTCCTGCAAGATGAGTGAAGTTGGAGGTCACATTTGGAAAGCACCATCCTGTGGAAAAAATCAAAAGGCTTCTTACAAAGCGTTTTCCTTTATCTCCTCCCAGGCTATCCCACCCTTCTGTTCCTTTATAGCTGAGATGTAAATCCATGGCAAAGATGAACAGTTTCCTATCAGCGTGTCTGGGAAGAAAACCTTCAAAACCACTTCCACATCCTCCAGAGAAGATGTCATCCAATTCCTCTGCGAGCTGCAGAGGCAGATCCAAGAGCAAACCATTTCTATCGTGTGGGAAAAGGAAGAACAAGAAGATTTTGATTGAGTGAGTGAAGGTTTAGAAATATTTTGATTGCTAAAATATATCTTCTGCTATTTTCCCCAACCAGCACAGGCAATTATAAACTCAGGAGTCATTTACCAGTGGTTCCTGGTGTTTGAGGGATCAGGCTCTGCTTCTGTGGGTGGCAGCAGCATCAGGAGAGCTCTCCCATCTCCCTGCAAACGTAATCGCAAATTGTGTGAGTGGATGAGATTGCAGCTTCTCTCAGAAGGGCTTAAATGCAAACATGTACGACAGCAGGTTACAAATCTGATTAAAGTCATTATGGGACGTTAATGAAGGAAGTGCTAAATGCACAGAACCGGTTTAATCCCTCCTGGAGCACCCAGGGAAGCTGGAGCAACAGCAGCACCGCAGCCTCTCAATTAAGTGCCCAGATGAAAGGGAACCGCGCGCAAGAATGTGCCTATCAGGTTGCTCATCAGGCTGCTCCAGGGATTTAGGGTGGCTTTGCAAACAGCAAGCAAGGAAAAAAAATAGTTTCATCACTGGAAGAAGTTAAAAGCAGCAGAGATTGGGGCTGATTGGTGACTTCACGCAGAGAGCACGTCCCAGCCCCCCGGCCATCTGCAGTGCGGTATAAGAGGTGCTGCAGCACCCATCCGCTCATCCCTGCTCCTTGTCATCAGGTAAGCTGCATCCCACGTTCTCTCTTTCTAAGCAGCCTCTGCACTGTAATATTCAGCTTAGAGTTTCATTCTCTCCCCTTCCACTGAGCCTTTTGAAATCTTTCCTTTCCTCTCTTTTTTTTTCTTTAAATCTGCTTGCAAGCTTTGTTATGGTCAGCCTCTAAAAAAATAGGGTTTGAGGCATTTCATCCTCTGTAATTCAAATTTGGGCACATTCGTTCTGCCAGCGGCTTTAAAATGCAGATTGACCCTGTGCTGTTTCAGTGAATGACTCGCTTGGAGAAGCACAACTACATCCTAGGCTGTGTTTAATGACACAGTAGGGAATTCTATTACCTGAACAGCTATTTTACTGCAAGGCAATTCCAGTTGTAATTTGTTTTTTATAGATAGGCTAAAAAACAATGTTGCTAACAAAATAAATTCCCGGATTTTTACCAGAAGTGCTGCTGAGCCACAAGCTTTAGCTGAAGCTGGGATAAGAGTTTACAGGCTGAATTATTATCCGGGACAAAAAGGCAGCTCCTTGCATTTTCCCCATTTACTCCATGCTCTATATGAATCTATATCATTACACTGGAAATATCTGGGCAGGAATATTTTGCAGGACATAAAGCATCACTCCCGGAGATGGTGGCTTTGGAATGCTTGTATTTTAGTCCAAAGCATCCCGGTGACACTTTGGTCCTCCAGGAGGGAATAAGAGGAGAAGAGACGTGTGGGGACCAGCCCCACTCACCCCTCTCTTTTCCAGGGTCACCTCTGCAGGGAAGTGGTGCAGGACAGTGACTCCTCGACAGCATCGCTCCCAACTGCAGCCGCGGCTCCGGCATCACATCCATCCCATCCATGCCCATCAAGACTGGATGTCTTGGGGAAGCTGCAGACCTCACTGAAGGCAGCAGCAAAGCTTCAAAAAGGCTTTATGGAAGGATCAGTCGTGCAGAGCTGCAGGGCAGCAGCGCTCTTCCTCCTCCTCCTTGCTGGTCCCAGTCTTTGCTTCTGATCTTTCCAGTTTCCAGTTTTTTCCTCCTGCTCTTCTATGAGCAGACTCTGCAACGTGCAGGGCACTGGAACATTTATCGTCATCAACACCTTTGCCCCAGGCAGAAGAAACTCATCAGTTTCTGGAAAAGCAGGAAAAGCAGCACCTCGGAGCAGGGCATACATTGAGCAGCCTCTGAAACTGCCTGGAAATAGACTTCGTTTTTCCTGTGATACCTCATTTTGCAAGTAGAAACATTTCTTTTTCATTAAATTTTTGTTATTTCATGGTTTCTTTATATATTTTTTTTTAAATATAAAACTTTGAAAATGAAATAAACTGGAATGTTTTTGTAGACTTCTGTTTATACTAGTTGTGAGGCTGTACAACACACAGCAGGTAGCATACAGGACATAAGAAATTCCCTTGAATTTCTTGATATTACCTTACCTTGAACTGCAACTGGTTGCTTGGGGGAACAGATTCTCCAAGCTATGCTTACAATGTCCTTATGAACCAGCCTGTGATTGCACACTTGACACATATATATAATACATAATATATAATATACATATATCTATACAATTGGCACTTTTTGCTGACTGTCTAGTCTTCTCTGGGCTCCCTCAAGAGACACTTTGCAGCCATAGGTGGTCCCAGCACTGCTGGAGCTGAAGAATCACCAGGACCCCCACACTGATGACACTCCACTGCAGCCTGGGTTCCTCCTGTCCCATGCCTGGAGAGATCAGTGAAATTAGCTCCCTTATCTTCCATTGCATTTATCTGGATGACTCCCCTCACATGTGTCTGCAATCCAAGTTCAGGGCAGCCACCTGAGTAAGCAAGAGGTGACTGATTGTCAAAAGTCCTCTAAGAACAACAGCTTAAGAGCCTTCCATCTTCCTCCTGGTATCTGGTTGCAACCTGCAAATTCAGGCTGGCCCAGGAGAATCAGCAATGCAAATTTTGCACTTTCTTCCACCCCCACGCCAGGTCACTTTAGCGAATAAGAGGGTGGAAGAGCACTGCCTTATCTAGCTCTACTCAAAGTTATCAGAGTCCATTCTACAATTAACATACACTAACACACTGTTTAACCTCTGGGTCCCATGTGGGCCATGGTGCAGCATTCCAAAGAAAAGGGCAGAGAAGCTTCACCCAGGTCTCCTGAGAACATTTGCAGGCCCCTTCCCCAAAGCTCTCAATGAAAACAAAAGTGTATATATNTATATATATATAAAATTCCCTATAAAAGAGAAGAAAACCCTGCATGCATCCTTAAAGTGATCAACATCATAGAGTTATGTCTGGAAGACACTTGATTTCATTGCTCTGGTCTGCTAAAGTGTACCTCCCCTTGCACAGCGTTGCAAGGACTCCAGAGGAATGGAGACAGGAAAAAAGGTGTTGCCTGCCTAAGTCACCATAGCCTCATCTCATTCCAGAGGGTTTTAAAAGTCACACCTCCAAACACTTTGAAGTTATTGCCACATGTTAGCTCCTGATCATACGAATTTCTCTGGTATGAGGATGAGGCTTTTCCTGGAATTAGCCTGCTGGAGCCCAAGGAGGTATCCTGGGCACTCCAGGTATTCCCAGGAACCACAAATCTGCATGGGGAAAGAACAAGAAGTGCAGAGCATTGCACAATCCTTTGCAATGGGGGGTCCTGAGAGGAGGTAAAGAAAAAGACCTAAGAAATTTCCTTTTACTTATTTTAAGCAGGGCTACCAGAAGTTTAGGGGTACCCATGGGAAAAAAAAAAAATAGAGATTGACCCATCAGTTAAAAACCCCACAGGGCCAGGCCAAGGAAAGCTCTGCTTGGAGAACTACGAGCTAATTTACAATAATGGCTTTTCTTCAAGTCGGTACAAGGTGTGGACCGAAGTCGGAGCCTCGGGCAATTGGCGAAACAACAGGGAAGATCTTCCAAGTTATTCATAGTGTTCGGCTTTGTTACCATGCAGCCCAGACACCCTGTTACCACAATAGCCCTAGGGGATTTTTTCAAATTTAGCTGCAACCGTTACAAAACTTGTCTATTGAGCATTGCTTTCTTGCAAAAGTCAGTGTGTTTCCTCCTGCTTAAAGAACTTGGGAACCTTCCAACTCTAGGTGTTAAACGCAACTGAAAAGTGCCCTGATGGTACTCCAGGGAACAATTCTCTTTCAGAATGGCTTATGGACAAGTAGTGGTGGACAAAAAAGGCTGGAAAGCTCAGGATTTTGTTGCAGAGCACTTTAATGTTGAAGTAAAAAGCAGAAGCATTAATGAGAATGCAAAATACAGAGAAGAAGTTGGCAGAGTCTCATAAAAGACTAACCAGAAAGTTGTTCCAGGGCTGCACATTGCACATGCACTGTTTTTCAAAGCAAGGGAAGACTTATGCAGTCTTGCCTCCCTTTCAATCAAATAAAGACCACTGGTAGAACAAATTCATAGATATCATCTAAAGCCACTGGAGAGAATAATTACTAGATACAAATATTATCTTAAAGTTTCACAAAAGCATGATTTTTCAGAGCTGCTGGGCTGTTGCTCCTGGAAAGCCATGCCAGGAACGGGTTCTGTGAAGGTTTGCCTGCCCCTGCCAGGTAGTTGATCCTTGTTCATCCATCACTACACATTTAGCATGGTCTGCAGCTCCCAAAACCATACCTAGCGGACCCATAGGAAGAATATGATCTCCCATAATTGTACAAGCTCCCGGATCCGTAGGGACCCTGGGAGCCCAGAAAGCCCATGGATCTGAAGGAGCTCCCAACGCCGGCTGGTGCTGAGCTGCCCACCACGCTCTCCTGAGGACAAGAGCTGAGGATGGGCCCTGGGAACGTCATGACCACAGGTGGAGGGTAGATGACGGCTCGCGAGTCGCCACAGGAGGTAACGCAAGGCTGGTTCCAGGCATTCGCAATGGGCTGCGGGCAGGTCACCTCGCACGGTGGGAGGCAGCGGGAGCTGATCATCTCTCTGCAGAAAGACATCTTCTGGGAGCGGAGGCGAGCCTGAAACACATCAGCGCAACAAGATTGAGAACTCGGACACCAAGGAAATGGAAACCGAGCGAGGGAGAGAAAAATGAAAGCTCAGGGGAAGGCGAGGTGGATGCTGATGCCTTCAGGTAGCCTTGGCAGCTGTGTTCCTTTCCTAGTCCTCTTCACATGCCCTCCCTTCCCTGGGGATCTGTTTCCTCTGGCTCCTAATTGTGGAGCCAATTTGATGCTTAAAATCATCATTAATTGCCGAAGGACTTGTGCCTTTAAGTTTGAGCTATCCCCATTTCTTTAACCACGTTTTTTCCCCCCCCACACTGTCTTTCTTGTGAACCTCCCTGCCTCCCATACAAGATCTACAAACAGATAGAGCTGCTGACTGGCAATTAGACACTAACACATCCTGTGCCACCCCTCGTCACTACAACTGCTACATGAGGCAATTCCTTGTTATTCCAGCTTTAGGAAAGCGGTAACCGAGGCTGAGAATGAATGTGTGACCCAGAGCCATGTGGTGAGCAAACAGAGGAGGAAAAAAAGGAAAAATCCAGCAAGCCAAGTCATTAGTAACACCCATGTTCCCAAATCCCTTCCGTGCTGCAGCTGGCACCAGGCTGTAGGGTAGAATAAGGAGCAACCCAGATGCCAAGGAGTTCTCCCTTGCTCCACAGAGTGACCCTATTTGTGGTGGAAATGGGTCTGGGCATCATTTTGTTGAGTCCCTGCAAGGGCTTTAGTCATAAAAACCACTCAATCACCTCTAAAATTGCCTTGCGGCTCCTTCATCTCTGGCCTGACTTTCTAAAACCCTTAAGAAGGGAGGCTGGGAGTGAAGAATTGGGATAAAGTGCCAGCTCTGACAAGCAAGCGTGTTCAGTAACGCATGACAGGCTTTGTATTCGCTCAGAAATAATTGCCAACAGCAAAACAGAACAATATCAGTAGAAGTGTCTTCCTGGTTCAATTTTAGACTCATTTAATAAGTAATCATAGCAAGGAAGGCTTATGAATACAGGAATTACCTTCACATGGGCCAACGCTCCAATATTTCTCAGCAAATTGGTTCAAAACTGCATCTGGCATGCCAAGACCTCACTATAAACAACAATTCACCAAATCTCCATATAAATAAGTTGGCCTGAAGTTTTCACTGCTCTGAAAACTCGTTTCCTGACATTTAATAGCTTATATCCGCCCCTACCTGACACTTAAAAGAGGAACAACCCTTTCCGAAGCAAAGTTTCAGGTATTCCTAAGAATACCAAGCCCCATCTCAGGTGCAATCCTGCAAGTCTATAGCAATAGTGTAAGAGCAATGTAAAGAGAGAGATGCAGACCTACCTCTTTGCAGCAGCACAGGCAAGAGAAGCGGTGAACGGAGCCAGATTCACCACTGGCTTTTATGCTGGCACGGGGCAAACAGGCAGCCGCGAACCACCCCTCACGCGTGCAACTCCTTCGCCTTATCCACCCGAAATCCACCCCACCTGCAACCGCCCCAATTAACAATGAGCTATCAGAGGCGCCGATCACTTCTACGTTCTCGTTGTCATCCTCTGACACGCAGTCCGGCGAATCCTTTCATCACAGCTTCACTTGCCACATTCCCGTCAATTTGATGACTTGCTCTGGAATGAATCTGATTTTTTTTTTCCCCTCCTTCTTCTCTCTCCCTCCTTTCCCTGTGAATATATCAAAAGGGCTTAGAGCTCCTGGGATGCCTGGCACACCCGGGTAGCATCTTGCTTTGCCCAATCGCTCTACTAAAGGCACCTTGTGCAATTTATCTATCCCCCCCTCCCAACCTGAGCAATGACCTGCTCACTGTTTGGGAGGAAACAGGTCAGGGAGCGAAGCCAGAACAAATAACTCCTCAAAGACCTTGGTCTGAAGCACAGCCGATGCAGAAGACCATTTATTTCAGCCCCTCTGGTCCTCTGACCCTAAATCCCGTCTCCTTTCTGGCCCAGGAGAGCTGATGGGCATTTTGCTCCCTTACACATGGACGTGAGAAGAGATGGGGAGAAGAGATGGGTTCTTCTAGCTCTGGGCTGGAAGTGGCTAACTACAATCCTCCTATTTTCAACAGAGATGATGGATGCTACGCATCCAAACTGCATATGATCAAAAAAGCAAATTCTTCACCCCCTAAAATCCTGCCCCTTCCAGAGACTCTAACATCAAATACTACATCTGAATAATGATTTTATTGCCATTTTTCCGATTGCTTCATATTTTAGAGTTTAAGAGAGCATCATTCACATCCCACTGCTTGATTCGTCACAAAGACTAATGTGGGGAGGTGACACACATGGGAAGACTGGGGAAGCCTTCCTCCCAGAAAAGCAGCAGGGATTCCCATGGAAATGCCTCTGGTGACATCCTCCAAGCCAGCAATGCCTTGAGGTGGAGGATCCAGGGAGACAGAAGAGAACAGTGGGGAATCAACCCACCCAGTCCCCTTCCGCAGCCCCAGCCACACCTGGTTTCACGTTGCCTCAAAGAGCGTGATGACACTGATGGTGTTGCCTGCAAGTGAATCATGTAGTTCTTGAAGAGGCATCTCTCTCCTCACCATTATCCCTTCCTGAAAGGGCACAGAAAAAGCTGCAAAGTAGCCTCCATCGATACTGCTGACATCCCAAAACACTTTTGACTCATGATGTTTAGGTTTGCAGATACTTCCTGCACAGTGATGACTTGCACCAGGCCACAGAACAGCTTCTGGATCCTAGGCTTAAGATAATATTTTCCCCATACACGCACACTACAATGGCAGGTTCGTGCACTTGGACTTGAAACTTTCATAATCATTTTTGGCAATGCAATTGAGGCGTAGAAAAGTATTCAGAGCCAAATGGCTCCATCAAAAGCAAGTCTAGCATGATGTATGAAGCAGCTCTGCACGGATTCTTAGTAACTGCTGTATGTTTCACATGCTGAATTAGCATAAAGCATATATAGACTAAATTAGAACAAAATCTATATCAAACGCTGAATTTCATTGCAACATAATGAAAGACACTCAAAAGGGTCTTCAACAGCTTCCGTGAGCTGAGCTGGGATCACTTCTTTACAAGTATGATGAAAAATCATCTTCGTTTTATGTTGCAGCAGATCTAGAGCAAATAGTTGCAATGAGAGACAAGGTGGACAGAACAAACCTCCCTCTGCACATCCAAGCACAAACTCTGCTGAAGATCAATCCAACTTCCAAGAATTTAGGGGGAAAATAGATAGTCAGCCTCATTGACTGTGATACCATGAAGCCAAGAAGCCAGGTGCATCTACTAAACAGGGAACACTTCCTGACTCAGGGCCCACCTGGGACTAACAAATAATTGCTGAGATGCAGGTAAACCATGAGCCTGCCAGCTGGGACTTGCTGCAACGTTAACACTGCCTAGGGGTGCGTTGCAAGAGAGCGAGCTGCTCCTCCAAGAACACCCAGCTGGAGTTCGAGGTTGAGCCCTTGTAGGCTAAGTTCAGTGCTGTAAGAACAAGGCAATTAGGCAGATCTGTGCCATATGTGCAGATACAGTGATATATATCTTCCTATGGACATCTGCATTAACCTGCGCTCTGTGCTGTGCCAGATACCCTCAGCCACTTGCTAATGCCTCGGTGTCACACGTCCTTGTCATCCTTCTCCCACCAATGGGTCCGGGATTGAACATGAGGGCTCTCCTCCATTTCCTACATTATCTGTTCCCAGCAATTTTCTACCAATCCAGATTAGTGTCCTCCAGAGAGCTAAAACATGGAAAACACAGGGGCAAATTCCTCATTGGGTAGAGGACTGGTACGAGGATGTGAGTGGCTAAGGGTCTTCACTTCCCCTTACCACAGGGCTTCTCTAGTTATGGATGAACATGATTATCTCCATCATACTGATTCATAAAAGCAAAACCAGAATGCAAATATTATGCTGCAGTGGGATCTTTAATAGGAGAAGCAAAGTTTACACTGGTAAAACATGATCATACAGAAAATGAAGAAAATGGTCAAGTAGGTTTTCATGCATCAGGAAGCTTCATTTCAAGCACAGCTTTCTTCTCTGTCAATTCACAGTGCGGTCCAGTTTCCATCTCTTTACATCCCTGTTAACTGACATCAGGAGGTGGCAAGTGCAAGAAACCACAGTACAGAAACTGCTTCATTTTACAATTTTAGACTAAATGTAGAAGGAACATTAATGTGTTTGAACATGTGGACCATGAAGAAAAAAAAAAGTAGGAATACATTTATAATTAAGAAATGAGAAGTGCATCAGCAGATATGAGCACAAGTATGGCAAAGTTTGGGAGAACATCAGCCTTTGTGGCACCAGTGACTTACAGACCCATCTTCCTCATCTCACTCTTGAGTCTGGGTCTTGCACGTGGTGTCCTGACTGCTTCTGGTGCGGGTGTATTCCTGCTGGATGTCACAGGGCTCAGAGCTTCTGGAGCTGTAGCACTGGGACCTCTGAGAGCAGGAGGAGAACCTGCTGCCCAGAGAGCCCCTATAGGCAAGAGAGCCTCTGTAGCCAAAAGAGGCCCCATAACCCAAGGTGCTTCCAACAGCAGATGGTGCTGAGGATCCCACCACGCTCTGCTGCGGGCAGGAGCTGAGGATGGGCCCGGGGAAGGTGATGACGACGGGTGGCGGGTAGACTACAGCACGAGAGTCCCCACAGGAGGTGACGCAGGGCTCGTTCCAGGTGTCGGCGAGGGGCTGGGGACAGGACACGCGGCAGGGTGTCACGCTGGAGGAGCTGCACAGATCCCGGTAGCACGACATCGCTCTGCAAGGGACACAGCTCTGCAATGGAGCAAGAGGGGTGAGCGACACACAGAGAGCGGGCAACCAAACAAGAGCATCATGACCCCAGACAGCAACCTAAAATCACCCATAGTCCCAGGTCTTTTAGGAATTTGAGTCATGACAACCTCCAAGTCTCCACAAGAGTCTCCGTTGGAGAAGCAGGGGTGTCAATGCACCAACAGACATGAAGGACTGAGTTAGGTTTACCACTAGGAAAGCATACAGAAAGGGCAAAAAGAATTAAAAACTTACCCGAGTCAACTGTGGAAAGAAGTCAGGGGATGCTGGTGGAAGCTCTGTGAAGAGCGAGTGCTTTTATACTCCTCTTGTATAGCCAGAGGAATCTGAGGTTTGATTATCTTCAAACAGAAGCGATTACACGTCAGACCTCACCAGCACATAATCATTTTGCTCTTTGTTTGCCATTATTAGGCAATTGCCCGTTTCCCCCCACACCTTACTGCATCATCCCTCCGATAGCAGCAGCTTCTCCATGGATGAAATCTGTGCAGGAGACACTGAGGTGGAGAATGAGCGTTCATTTCATGCACAGCTCATGAGCCACGCTCCAGTCATACTGCCTACAGACCCTCTGCAAATAAAGAATTACAGAGCCAAATCCTTAGACGCTTGTTGTGGCATCGCAGAACCCAAAACCAGATCCCTAATACAGCTTAGAGTGGGGGAAGGAGTCCAAGGAAAGAGTAATCACAGAAAAAGATCTTGGTTCATTCCCACCTGAAGCCAGCAAAGGCGGTGGGTGGTTAGCAGGAAGGGTTTTGTCATCGGGGTATTCAAAGAAAATTATCTATGGGATGTAATACTGTGTAATGACGAGGCAGGGAGTGCTAAAATAATTAGGACAAGTCAGAATTTTCTTTTGCCTCATCTAGATAAGCTGCATGTGCAATAAGTAGGTAACATAGCAGGTCTTTGCAGACAGTGGTGTTTCATGTCCGCAGTGATGCTGAGAAATTGAATGTTAGTGTCTCCTTTACATCCCAGCCCTCCACCTGGATGAGCTGTGGCTTGTGCTCCAAAACAGTCTCTTTGCACAAACAATAGACCTAATAGTCTATAGGATACAGAAATCTAAATCTATATGATCAATTAAAAAAAAAATCCAATCGATGGCTTAACTCCGTTCTCCCCTGCCCGCCCACGAAGTCATTTATTTGTTCAGCACAAGAGGAGGAACCAGGAGAACTGGAGAGAAGGGGTTTGAAGACACTCAGAGGAGCTTTTACACTGAGGCTGCCCAGGGAAGCAGAGATGCTGTTTTCTCACTGTCCCTCTAATTGCTAAATAATGCTTTTGGATTGTGCCACTCAATCAAGGTAATCGTTTTGTAGATTGTTTCTCCTAATGGAGCAGCTCCACTTTGAATTGCAGGATGTGGCACCGTGGCTGCAGATGTTTTACATGGCCCATGGAATTTGCATCTCTGCTATAATCCGTTGACTCCATTGGAAGCTGGTTTACTTTGATATGAAGCTTCAGATAACCTTTCAAAATACTTCACTGTCTTAGAGCTTCACCAAAAAGTCCATTGGAGTTGGCCACATGCTGATGTTTGCTTGTTTTTTATAATATATAAGAGGAAATTTTTGAAATCCCTGCAAGCAAGCACTGCGAAACCAGGAACTTGATTGGACCTGGTTTAATGTGACAGGACTTAAATCTACCCACAAAGCAGAAATTTGTGTCCTCTTGTCAGCTAATTTGATTGGGCTTAGATGCAAGTTAGAAGTAATGCCAGAATAAACAGCCTTTGCTTAGGGAAAAATCATTTGATAATCCTAAATTTTTCATCCATCCATCCATATGGATGTTTCATACATCCATACATATTTGGAAACAGAAGTGCTAAAATAATAGGATTACTTCTCAATGATAATATGATTAAATCTCAATGATTCTCCATGAATAATATGATTAAATCTCTCTATTCTGCCGCCATGCCCTGCCTATCAGTTTTCTACACTGAAATGAGTACAGTTTCCAAAAAGTCAAGTATTTTCCATGGAAAGATTTCCATTTTCCATGGAAAGATTGGTTTCCTGCACAAATATTTTCCTTCTAGGCAATGTGACAGTGACTTTTCTTCCGATCATGTCTTGGGGCTGTTGATTTAAGGCAGTTCAGGACAACTGCCTATTTTCATTTTTATAGTTCTCCACACAATGGTTCTTGACTCCGAGTCGCGGTGCGGGAGATAAAAGGACGAGGATTTGGTGTGGCCACGCTCCTCCCAGCTAAGTCAACAAGAATCCTGTCACCATCCTTAATTAGCCCTCTGAGAAACCAGCAATCCGCAAAAATTACCCAATTCATTTGGGTATTATACAAATAGGTGGCTTTGCGGAAAGCAGTGAAAAGGCAGGTATTTTGCACTCTCCCAAGGCGCAGTAAGAAAACACTGAGAAAGTCCATAAAATAGGTGGGAACGTTGAAAAGGGCCAATTAAAACGCAGGGATTCCTGGACCTGGAGTCAGCAGAAAATCCCACATTATCGTTTCCAGGCACCTAATCTTATTAAGCAGCAGGAAAGCAGTAAATACCAGCAGCACTTCAGCTCTTTACTTGACACCCTAAAGGGACAGAAACTGCACAGACCCAGGATGGAAGGCACTGTATTTCCCAAGGTATTTGACGTGAAGGGGCACTGCAATGTGGGTGCTTGGAGAAGAGGACCTTCCCAGGGGTATTGAGCACGACTGCTGGTTTACTGGCACCTACTGGGGGATACTGGATATGGGGAACAAATGCTCAGTGCTTTTGGGTCCGAGCGAGCCTGCACCGCACTGGGCACCCAGTGCTCAGGAGCATGAGGTTCTGGTACCCACCTACCATGCAGGATGGAGAAGTTTTGTGCAGTATCAGCTGCTCCCGAGGAAAACCTGGGAGTGCAAAGCGATGCACCACATTAGCACCCCGTGGGAGCCGTTTTGTCCAGACACCCTTCAATCAGATGGGAAATGCCGCCGGGAAGAGCCAGGCTGTCATTACCAGGAGGACTCCCCTCTTGGAAAGAACTCGCTTCCTCTTCCTCATGCCATTCCCAGGGAGATATGTGGCCTCGCAGACTTTGGGAACGTGCGTGCTCAGATAGAGGAGATAGCAGTCTGAAAGAGGGTCAACGAGGTTTGCTGTTTGGCACAGCTATTGCTTCAGAGCTCGGAGGTAGATTTATATAGATCAACATAAAAGCATTACAGGGAGGGAACAGCTATTTGCATCACAGGGCACCCTGCCTCTGATGCATCACCTTTACAAAAAAGAATATGTTTTGGTGCATGATCACGTCTTACCAACTCAAGATTTGGAAGCTGAAGTGTCTTGCTGTGATGATTTTCAGGACTGATTCATGCGTAAAGATTAAATCTTGGCGAGGGATATGGCATTGCTCTGTCCTTGCCCAAACGCGTGGAGGAAACATTCCTACCCGTTTTAAAAACGCTGCTTGCTCATAATGCTTTAATTGTTACTACTTGTCAATCTTCTTAATGGTTCCGCAGCCCTGGCCTTAATACTGCAATTTATCACAGCTCTTGTAAGGGAAAATTTTGTATCCAGAGAACCGATGTATTGCTTGAGGTCAGGTAATACTCAAATCCATGAGGTCATACCAAATCTTGACATTTGGCAGCCAGTTTTGCACATTTACTGCTTAGTGGGTGAATACATCACCTGTAAATAAGGAACAAAGTTCTTCCAACCACCTTTTTGCCATGTCTGGTTAGCTTTCAGGTGCTGCCGTACAGAACTGCCTGCTAGTTTGCTGTTATCTCGACCATGACAGACTAAAACCCAGACGCTTTGCATAGGAAATGCTGGGATATATGTTAAACTAAAACCCAGATGCTTTGCATAGGAAATGCTGGGATTTAGGTCCGATTTGCAAAAAGCCAGCAACAACTAACTGCTATCCCAGCCCCTGCACCGTAACAAGCCAGCCAACTTTAAGAGAGCGATTATCTTTTCTATGAAAAGTGATGCAACAACGCCCAGCTTTCAATAAAACTTCAGCAACGGCACAAATGAGTGCAAAGCAAAGCAGCAAGGCCATGGTGATGGTTGGGCAAGGGAATCTTTTGCCCACATGGGAGGGAGCCCCTGAGGCTCTCGGCACCTGGCAAGGTCAGCAGCATTGCCTGTGCTTGGCTCCACATCCCCGCTGCGCCAGGGCCACGGGAGGGCAGCAGTGGGAAGCAGCATCAGATCCAACAACCTGCACGGCTAGGAGAGCCCAACCTGCCTGCAAAGCATCCCCATGGGCAGGCAGGAGATAAGCCTCCACATGCCGTGGACAAGGCACCTACTGCTTCACCATCACCCACGTCCAGCCATGGGAAGCAGAGGGATGTCCAGCTATCGTTGAGCATCTTGGGGATGGCAGCTCTGCACCTAGGGATGGTTCCTTGCTCGGAATTGTCACCTATTTTCCTCTGGTGGGGGTAAAGTTGTTAATAAAACAACTCATACAACTCATTTTAAGTGTGGTCATATGGGGAATGGGGTTATATCTCCAGAAGATTTGGAGTCCCAAATCCTTTCCTGAGTCTCTGTTGGGTAGAACCAGCAAGTGCACAACAAGAACCAAGAGTCTTGGTCATTGACCTAAATGGAATCCACAAAAATAAAAGGAAAAGCAAGTTACTGAAAAACATCAGTTTACTAGAAATATATATATATATATCCTTAATAGTTATGGAGGTCCACGTGTGTGAAATCAGGACCTTTGTTTGTAAAACAGAGTTATTACAGATTCTTAGGGAATGTAATGCCAGTAATAGACTATTAGCCTTATATTAGTGTGCTGCTTCACCCGTGTAATTCCTCAGCACGCGTCTCACAACCCTTTGCTCTGCGGAAGTCTTAAGATGTTTCTGGGTGGGTATAATTGCCAAAATGACATGATATTACCTGGGCACAAAAAGACCATGACTCAAGTAAACAAACACACATACACAGGCATTAGAGAAGAGAAGGATGAACATCATCTTTAGTATAAAAACGGTGTCTGAGATTGCTCGGTGTGAGCAGGACAGACTTCATGTCCTAAATGTCCCCTGCCTTGAGGGACCCACTGCTTGCATCAGCTGGGTAGACTGGGGTCGTTGGGCTTCGACTGGCCAGAACACCCAGGAGTGGGTAATGAACTCCCAGATCCCCACACTTTCATGGGGAAAAAAAAAAAAAAAAAAAAAAGAGGATTCCTTGCAAAAGCCAGCCAGGAAAGATTTAATGCAGGAATACAAAGAGTATCTTGAATACAGATCATTTTTTGTTTGTAGAAGAGTAAGGCCTCCAAATAGGACTGAATATGGTGCTCATTGCTCCAGCACAAAGGTTATTTCCATGGCTGAGATTAGGAGACTCAAAAAATACTTGTTTTGTTATAAACTGGAGGCCTCTACCTAGAAAATGTAGAACCGTATTTCTCTGAATAGGGCTTCTGCTCACTGCTTTCAGGACAGCAGCCCGGATTAGGCAAGCGGCAGCACATCTTGGCCTGCAAAGGAGCATCAAACCCTCTGTTTTCCCTGGCTGTTGAGTTTTGAGCAGTCTGAGAAGAGTCCCCAGGGCAGCTTCTCTTCCTCTGTCTACAAGGTTGAGTGCTGCTGAAAGAGCATTGCGAATAAGTAGCAGATGAAAAAGGAGATCAGAAGGCCAACGGTTTGATGCAGCAGCATTTTAATGTAAATGCAAAGTGGAGTAAACATTTGCAGAGAGACTAATGCAGACTAGAGAGAGACTATGTTTCTAGAGACAAGAACACTAATACCAGTTCCCCCTTCCAGCATGACACATTTCACAGAGATGCTCGCTTCCCTCACACTTGCTGAGTCTGACGTTCAAATTCCATTTCCACTCCCTATGCCTTGATTGCTCCTTAACATACGGTGACTGTCAAATGGGGTAAAGAAAGCTAAAAGCACAGGTGGAAGATGCAAAGCCGTAAGAAGGAAGAGATCATTAATCTAAGCTCAAGCTTTATGCTAGCACTCCTTGTTGGGTCCTGATTTTTGGAAGTGCTCTCTTGATTTCAGCAGAAAGTCAGGGTCCTCAGGACCTTCAAAGCCTCGCCTAGCGCCCAAATGCCGTGATACTTGCATTCTTTTCCGCTGAGCAGTCACTCATTTCCATGCTGTTTAGACCTTTCTGCAGGCACTCCTCTTGCAAGGATGGGTCCACTTGGTAGAGTAGGTGTAGGAGCACTCCGGGGCGCACTTGGTGGCACATACAGGTTCGCACTTCGGGATGCAGGTGGGCTCACACCTCGGGGCACACTGCGTGACACAGGTGGCCTCGCATCTCGGGGCACACTGGGTGACACAGGTGGTCTCGCATCTTGGGGTACATTGCGGGATACAGGTGGTCTCGCATTTGGTGGTGCAGGGCTGGACACACGGTTGGACGCATGGTTGGACACATGGTTGGACACACGGTTGGACACATGGCTGGACGCATGGTTGGACGCATGGTTGGACGCATGGTTGGACACACGGTTGCACACACGGCTGGA
Source organism: Nothoprocta pentlandii (assembly GCA_013398315.1). Lineage (NCBI taxonomy): Eukaryota > Metazoa > Chordata > Aves > Tinamiformes > Tinamidae > Nothoprocta > Nothoprocta pentlandii. The sequence goes on from VZSG01001271.1 coordinate 32,519, forward strand.
CGCATTCTGCGCTTGTATTCACCGCTGCCACCCCTGAAGCAGCCTGGATCTGGGCGATCTCCGCCGATTCGGTAGAGCCCACGAGCGTCTCCTGTGGGTAGGTGGTGAGGATGGGCCCTGGGAAGGTGACCACGACGGGCGGCGGGAAGATGATCACCCGCGAGTCAGGGCAGGCCACCACACAGGGCTCGTTGCAGGCAGCAGCCAGGGGCTCGGGGCATTTGCTCTCACAGGGGATAGAGCACGGCTCAGTGCACAGCGTTTTCTCACAGGACATCTTGCTGCGCTGGAGGAGACCTGGGAGGCACAAGAAGGAGCAAATGTAAAACCCAATGAGCGAGCAGGACGGGATCAGCGCGTTAGCCCTGTAGAGACACGGACCAGCAGCTAGACTGCCACCACCTCACTCCACTTTGCTCTTTCTCTTTAACCAAATTCAAACTCCAAAGGCAAAGAGGAGGAGCTAGGTAGCATTGTTGCAGGTGAAATGAACCATCTCATCTTTGGCAAAGTGATTGCTTATTTTTCATCTTGCTGAGAAACGAGGTAGAAAAATGTGGGTGAGGCTTGGTTTGGCTCAAGCTATTTCTTCCTCTTTTTTATTCCCCTTTGGCTTTTTCGAACATGCTGCCAAAATGCGTATTATTCATCTGAAACGTCTAACACTTTGAGTCCAACCTGAGACCTTATCTTCAAATTCCCACCCTTTCACCCTATTACATCTATTTTTGAAATAAGCCACAAACTCTACAGCAGAATGAAAGCCATAGACGATTAAACCAAAAAAGATCCGAAAACGTAACACCCAGTACAAAATATTTGTGGAATAATGGTTCACTCTGCTCTAATTCGAGCTCTCTCTCCATTGCAGTATTGATATCACTTATCTGCATATGCCTCTCTCCTAAATTAGATGAAATTCAAAAGCCCGAGGCCCAGAACAGTACTGCCAAATATATACTGCTGGCTAAGATTTTTTTTAATTTAAATTCAGGAAACCTCCCCAAAGTATCAGAAATTAGGTATCTTGAATATGATCTAGATTTCGAATGAATTTTTAAACCGCAGTCCACCAATGCCTTGAAATGGCTGCTTAGCAAATAGTTTCTTCATGAAAAGAAACTCCTGAGCAGTGTAAAGAATTGCAGAATACGTATCCAAAATGCAGTCCTCAAGGAAACCCAAAGATTTCAAAAGTGACACTTTTTTAGCAGTAAAAGGCTACATCAGAATCCAACTTACTCAGTTCACCGAAGAGAAGTCAAGAGAACCTGCTGGAAGCTCTGTGAATCATGAATGGTTTTATATACCGTCCTCGACCACCAGGCTGATGCAAGAAAATAACGTCATATTTGTGCATTAGGTCCCATTACTCCCCAAACAAAATTTGGTGTGTAATTATAGTAATTGTTTTGCTTAGTGTTTGTGTTGATTACCCTTTTCTCACCAGCACATGACGTGCACATTCCCGGCTGCAGATTCCTTTCATTTCCCAGTTTTACGCATCAAGTCAATTTGTGCAGGGCCAGCAGTAGGACAGTGTCCAGCAGAAAAAACCCTGGCTTGCACGGAGCCTTCCCAATCCCGTGGCTCCTTAGAGGCACCCTGGGACAGATCCCTGCAGTTCCCTAGAAAAGAGGAACATGTTTTCTACGCTTTGCACCAACAGCTTGCAAGAATGCATAGGGACACAACCTAGCATTAGCAGCAAGCAAGCTGCCTAGTCTAATGCTAGTTAGGATGTGTTTACAGAGACAACAGTCACTGCATGACTGGAGTGTCAGGATCGTCCTGGAGAGACACTCCTAGCAGAGCCCAGACTTGCCTGTGGCGGCTCAGCTCCTCACATGATGGTCAAGGGGCTTCCAAGGCGAGGAGGACACGCTGCTTTGGGAGCGTTCATTGTGGCAGCCTTGGCCACGGTGAAGCATGAGAGGTCTCTTCCCCCACCATATAGTCCTCCTGGTGAAATAAGGAAGGAGTACAAGGAGAGAAAGCGTTTTGGGGGTGGTGAGAGGGACCTAGGAATTGCTCCATCTGGTTTGAGTGAGATCACTGTCCATCCAGTCCCTTCCACGGTGGTTATGGTCACGTTTGTGTCAGAAAAAAAATGCTGGTGAGTATGAAGAGTGCTGCGGGAAACCTGGGAGAAGTGAAGGGCGCTCTGGGAAAGCTCGCAAATCCAATTTAACCCCTTTTAATGTACAAGTACGTGAGAAAAAAAAAAAAAAAAAAAAAGCAACCAATTTAGCTAAGATCTCTCAGGAAGGCTACAGAGAACTAGGAGGTACTGTACCAATTTGTCTCCAGATAACCATGCTGAGATGCAGCATTAAATGGCCTACTTCTCATGACCCATCACCCTCAGGTGGCAGAAGCACAATGCGATAGAAATACGTATTCTGATGTGGAATAGCAAACATTTAGTCAATATATTTTAAAGGGTTTCAATAGCAAATGCCAAGCTGACTTTCAATAGAAAGAAAAAAACAAGGGTATCCAAATTCCCCAGGTGTTTTTCATTACCTAATTCGGAGGATCACATGGGTGACCCTGACATACATATTTCAAAGTGACGCTATGACTCAGTCCCGTGGAGTTTAGCACTAGCAACCTATTATTAACATCACAGCGCCACAATACTTTGCATGTATAAAACATTAGAGGGTGTTCCCAAAACTATTTGAAAGCATTTCCTCAGAGCCTTTTCAACAAGCATTTTCGCCTAGAGGATCCTCCAAAGTCATTTTGCTTCCAAGAGATAATTGATAGCATGGACGTTGCAACATAAATAATAAACATGGACGTCGCACATGCGTGGAAATGCAGGTGGAGAAACCAACCCAGAGACTGTGCTACGTGTGTGTTTACCTTGCTCTGGCTGGTAGGTCCCAAGAGCTTGGTGGCAGCCTGGCCAGGAAAGGAAAAAAGGAAAAAGGAAAAAAAGAAAAAGGAAAAGTAAAAGGAAAAGGAAAAGGAAAAGGAAAAGGAAAAGGAAAAGGAAAAGGAAAAGGAAAAGGAAAAGAAAAAAAGAAAAAAGAAAAAGAAAGAGAAAGAAAGAAAAAGAAAAAAGCCAGTCTCAATGATACATATTTTTGGAAAAGTGACATCAGTCCATGAATGCTCTGGCCAAGCTCCCAGGACAGCGTCCTCCTGGGTCAAGCGTTTTACTGCCTGGAAGACACTCACGTGTGATGCCTTTTGTGCTCGGGCTGCGTTTCCAGCTGGAGAGCCTTTTCTGCAGAGCCCAGCAGGAGGAGCAGAGCTCACGCAGGAGCTGCTGGCGGCTCTTCCCAGGCCACATGTCTTTCCTGGGACCTGGTCCAGAGGGAGCTGTGGAGCAAGCCAGTATATATATATACACACAAATATATATTCTCTTATTTACATGTATATGTTTATATTGAATCAATGGTCGAGAAGTAATTGCACCATCACAGTTGGTTTCAGATAGCTAGAAAACTGAAATAGCAAATGCCCTTCTTATTATAGCAATTTATGCTATTGTTCTTACAATATAAAGATATGACTCCTGTTTTTTCCCACTGGATTTATAGGGGGGTGAATACTGCTTTTCTCTTCCTTTAAAGTTCCTTTGAAATCTGACCAAGAAGGAACTTCAACAAGTGCAAGTTCTTGCTGCTTCCATCGGCCATGGGATGTCCATGAGGACTCATTGCTGCTGCCTTGCCCTTCCTAGAGTTCCAGGGTCATGGGAGAGACCAGAGGAAACCACAAATGATATTCCCGTGTTTTTGTTTGCTTTTTTATTTATCCACCTAGAGGTGAACACCTCCTCTGTTAGTCAGCAGAGCAGTCGGACCAGATTCAAGGGATGAGTCACCCCTTTATGGGAAAGTATCTCAATAACAATTAAGAGGAGTGGAGAGCAGGAGCTGAAGGGCATGTGTGTACCCAAATCGGAGCATTAGGTGCTTCGTTAGGAAATCTGGAAAGAGAGTCCTTCGCATAAAAGAATTGTTAAGTTGCAATGAAGTTAAATGGATATTTAAGGTTCTTGTTGTTAAGAAGAGCGTGTCTGCAATCACTTAATAGTTCTAGGAAGGCATCAGCTGATTTACCCTTCTGAGCCTATGGCAAATGGCATTAGGAAACGTTACATGTTGTGCAAAATTCAGTGGATTCTGGTGGGTTGTTTCCCAACAGAACACAACTCTGGTGCATGATTTTCATATCAGACCTTCGCAACATTCAGAGACTCCTCAGTATTACCGGAGAATTACCCCAAACTTGAAGACAAATTGCAGAAAAATATATCAGGATTGAGTTTGAATGCAGCATAGCTTTAATTGCAGGAGAAGTACAGCACACGTTGGGGAGAACATCACCCAGAGCAGCTCAAGGACAGTGAGGGTAGGAGGGGGCCTCCACGACCGGAGATGTGGC
>VZSG01001271.1:41071-57038 GCA_013398315.1 Nothoprocta pentlandii
GGCTCGTATGGAGGAGGCAGCTCAATGGGAATGGGGGGTTCCTACGGCGGCTTGTACGGTGGTAGAAGGTCCTTTGGCTCTGGGAGCTGCTATGGAGGTGGCATGTCCTCCTCCACTGGGGGCTCGTATGGAGGAGGCCGGTCCTTCGGCACGGGGGGCTCCTGCGGCTACAGGAGGTCCTACACGTCTGGAGCCTCCTCCCTGGGTGGAGGAAGCTGCAGCGCCGGTGGCTTCTGAAGGGGCCACATCTCCGGTCGTGGCGGCCCCCTCCTACCCTCACTGTCCTTGAGCTGCTCTGGGTGATGTTCTCCCCAACGTGTGCTGTACTTCTCCTGCAATTAAAACTATGCTGCATCCTTAAGTTCACTCAGCATCTTCTTTCTCGTCTTTGCACCTACAAACCACATCGGTTGTGAAACACAGCACCTGGCAGCTGGCTGACAGCCAAAAACTTTCAAGCTTAGGTCTTTAGAAGAGAATTGGGCACCTTTAGCAGGTGACAGGGCTTTTTGAGGAGTGAAAACGTTGCACCCTGTGACACATTTCCCAGGTCTTGCCACAGGACCGGGATCTGTTTCCCCATGACATGCGGTTACGTGTCTCCTAACTACAGAGAGACACATAAAGATGGCAATCAACTTATCTAATTGTTTTCAAATGGAGCCTATTTCTTCAGTCATATTAAGGGATTTGCTAGAAGCTCGTGGGTTCCTTGCCTGTAAGGATCATTAAATTAATCATAAATTTCTGTATCTTCTTAGAAAACAAGAGACTTAAGTAAGTGGTTAGTTAGATCAGTAGTCTATAACTTCTTTTGTCTATCTCCAGAAAAGTGTGTTTTGTTTCTAATTTCACTCCATTTGGTTTTGGATCTCCCTTGTATATTTGCCAAGCAACAACAATCAGATTGAACAAGGCCAGATCTTAGCATATCTTTACATTCAATAGATTCAATAGACTTACCTTGGGAACTTGGTCAGTCTCCTCACTTCTCTTTTCCCAGCAAGAAGCATGAAACACAACCCCTAAAACAAGATAAAATACACTTTTGGATCAATTGGCATTCTTTAGATACCTTTGAAAACGTAGCTGCATTGCCTGAAGCTCAACCTTCCCATGGGAATCACGATAATTCCTATAAACTGAGCTTCTAATCAACACACTGTGAGAGAATAGATAGACGGACTCCTTCAGGAGAGAAAATCTAGTTCTACTATAGAGAGTAAAAGAAAGTGAACTTTCAGTCTTCAGAACTTAATTAATATAAAGCAGTCTCACCTGCCCTGAAAAGGTCTCACTTCTGCATCTGGCCCTTTTAGATCTCAGTCATTACCTAACACAAAACGAAACCATTGCAGTTGACTGAAGATGATTTATCCAAGGGTTTATCCAAGGGGATAAACCAAGGGGATCCATGATTTATCCAAGGGGAATTCTGTTGGCAATAGGATGCTATCTGCTCCACATCAGCACAAACCACCGTGTCAGCAGCTCTAGCAACCTCCACGCTCTATGGAGCAGCAATACTGAACTCTTTTGCATACTTAAATTTTGAATATTTCATTCAGCCATCTTTTTTTCACAACCCCTGTATTTCCTAGGCAATTATTATGATATCAAAAAACAAGAATAATTGATGCTATTAAACATGCCCTAGGAAACCTACTAAACCAGTGGAAAAGACAGGAAAAATATGACTTGAGGGAGAAAGAGAACCTGAACAGAATTTTAAAATGCAGAAGAATTTTGATGAAAAACAATAGCAATTTTACTGTAATTTTTGGCCCTGCTAGATTACTTGCTTTGCATTGGCACAAGGAAAACAGAGCTCTGTAATTGTGAAATGACTAGTCAAAGACGATATTAATTAAAGATATAGCATAACAGGGAAGAAAGAGGTGTGGGCTGCATTTCAGAGGTAGCAAGCAAGGGTGGTTCCCAATGACGCAACGAGCTTTGACTAGCTCCAGTGCCAGCCCCTGCAAGAAACTGGATCCTGTGCTTTCATCTTCTAAGTTGTTCTGCAGACTGGGTGTATTTGGGCTGTCTTAATACGAGCCACAGTTTCCAGAGCAAGATCCTTGGCTACTTCTGTAGGATCATTTTCTTTAAAAGTAGAGAGAAGGACTCCATCCTAGAGGAGCCTCTAGACCTCTCAAGAAGACCTTGTGGCCTGATATCAAATCCACTTCTCTCCCTTCCAAGAGTTATACACATATTCTGATGTAGACCTACTAGAAGAGAATAAATAAGATTTCTCTAAATCAGGAATTAAAGAAAAGGAACAAAAAAAAAGAGTGAGAAGCCTCAAAAAGGCTTGGTCAGGAGAGTACCTGGTGGAGGTGAGAATGGCAGCTAGGAGAGGGAGAAAGGGAGGAGCTGTAAAATGAGGAGCATTTGGAGAAGGATGAGCTGCACCTGGTTTATACTGGAGCACTGTTGACACCTGCGCATGATGGATTCTTGGCTGCATGTTGCCTATTCCAACTTAACCTGCAGCCCCAACAAAGCCAAGCAACACCGGTCCACTTTCATCATAGAATCACTACTTTGTTCTATAGACTCCTCTTAAAATAATGCGATTATTACCGGGAAATATGATTCCAGCAGTATATTGATGATGTTATGGTGCAGCTCATTGCATGTGTGACAGGAGCAGAGGTGTTCAAGAAGTCCTTGAGAGCTCTTCTCCTGACTGAAATCCCTGACTGAAATCCCTGCATCAAAAAGCTTGCAGGCATATTATTTTAGATTTTTTTTAAATATAATAAAAATATTTAACCACCAGCAAAGTTAAGGTGGAAGAAATAATTTCCCAAATAACAAGCATGCACGGGGCGTGTTGCAATCCTTAATTGTGAGTGAGCATGAGGGCATCCATGTAACAGTTGCCTGAGGGATCTCATGGTGATACTTAACAAGCGTGGATAATTTACAGCATAAACGCTCCAATTAAATAGACAAACCACAAGGACGAAGGCAATCAAAGGAAGGAAATGAATGTTTTTCTTGATAGAGCACCCTTTGGTGCAGCCTACACACCAGCCCTCCCTTGTCATGAGCAACATCATGACAAAAAGGTCTCCCAAAGAAAGATACTGTTCATGCTGCTGGGGCAAATTTCTCATTTTACTTCAGGACGTGCACCTGGTGCAAGACTTTGGCTCTTAAGTCTGACTCTTAAGTGCATATGAATCAAATCCCCCTTTCCTTTGGCTCTGCTGCCTAGGACACTCGGTCCCTATAGATCAGAGCCTGGTTTTGCCTCCTGCCGGGGTTGGGACACACGTGCTCTTCCCTGTTGGGGTTTGAGTTAAACAATTCCTTATGGATATTCAAGACTCACCTGGAAATGGCTCTGAATAACTGATCTGGCTTCAAAGTTGGCTCTGTGTTGAGCAGGACTGTGTCAGGTGTTTTTTTTCAGAGATCCTTCCAACCAAAATTATTCTCCAATTCTAATCTATTACATTTATTAGTATGTTTATTACGAAGAACTTCTGAAGACTGATATGGAGCATATGTAGAACTTAATTATGCTCTGATGATAGCCTTTGACTCACACATCAGAGCTGGTGGGTGTCTAAACTCTGCAGGAGGTTATCTTCGTTTAGACTCCTTTGTAACCGGAGAGCTGCATAGAAATGGAAGCCAGGAGACAGTGCTATGATGCAACAGGGTTTTAATACAAACAAGAAGTGGAATGCACTCTCACAATATGAGGCAATGCAGAGACAAAGAATGCAATTTCCAACTCAACAAGGACCACAACCAGCCATTCAGAGGTGCATGGCGCGCACAAGACCTTCTTTCATCCGTACCCTTTCACAGTCAAATCCCATTACTTGTTTTTTTCCCAATATTCAGCTTCAGAAAGAACAAAATATAATGTCAGCAGATGGTAAATTCGTGCAACGTTAGGACCATAAGCTTTAGATATAATATAGCACAAAGAAAATGAAAACACATTAGGAATCGGAGCAATCCCAAGCAACGACTGCTCCTATTGCCTTCAGCAGGAGTAGTGATCGCTTGGCATGTCCCATATCCAGGCCTGTGTGCCAGTCATTAGTTTGCATCTTATTGGTTCTTGTCTTAGGAGTCTTTCTTAAAGACTTAAAACGACCCGTAGTTTCCAAAGCGATATCTATAGAACCCTCTATTGAAGGAGGGGAAGCAATTCCTACCAAATCCTGAAAGAAACGAGGTGCGGTAAATGCTGCTAACACGAGAGCCTCCACCACCACAGGAGCCCCCCACGCCACCATAAGAGCCCCCAGAACCATAAGAAGACCCCCCACCATAGCAACCGCCAGATCCGTAAGAACCACCGGATCCATAAGAACCACCAGATCCATAAGAACTACCAGATCCATAAGAACCTCCAGATCCATAGGAGCCGGACCCACCACCGTATCCTATGCCCCCGCCTCCGGATCCTGATGAACCCTCAATCTCAGGAATGCCGCTTCCCACTAAGCTTTCCTGAGGGCACGAGCTGATGATGGGTCCTGGGAAAGTCACAATAACAGGCGGTGCGTACACGATGGCTCTCGAATCCGCACAGGAGCTCACACAGGGTTCATTCCAAGCCTGAACAAACGGTTCCGTGCATGTCACTTCGCAAGATGGAGCACAGCGGGCGCTAAGCATCTGTCCGTAGGAAGACATCCTTGCAGAAGGCAGGTCAACCTGATAGAGTCGGCAGCCGTGGGAGCCAAAGATGAGACAGTTTTAGAGGAACTTCAGTTGCGTGGGTGTGTGGAGAAGTATTCACCCTAAACAGTGCTTACCTCGGGCTTCAAATGCTTTCTGAAAGTCCTGCTTCCCCAGCTCATCTCTCTAAAGAGATGACTACAGAAATTTTGAATCCTACCCATTCTGTACTCACATATCTTTTTTTTTAAGCTGAGCTTCCATGCAAGTCCTTACATTTTTTTTTGCCATCAATCACTTGTCAAATTTTAGCAAATCATAGCAAATCAATCATAGCAAATGGGACTAGATGACCTTTGAGGTCCCTTCCAACCTTAAGCATTCTATGATTCTATGATCCTCTCTCTGTGAGGTCCTCATGAGCTAATTTTATTGCTAAGCTCTTGGAAAATGCAATATTCAATACCTTAGCCAGTATTCTGCTCCAATATTCCATAGAGCAACTCTACTTTTTACAGAAGGCCTTACATCTCTCTCACTTCTCTTGTAACTCTGTGTTCTATACATTAACCTGGTTAAAGAGAGAAATGGTGGAAGGTCAGCATCTTCAACTAGTTCCCCAAATTTGCTACTATAAAGATTTCTTGAAAAATAACTTGATTAAAGAGAGAAATGGTGGAAGGTCAGCATCTTCAACTAGTTCCCCAAGATTGCTACTATTCAGATTTCTTGAAAAAAAAAATTGAAAATTGCTGTTTCCAAGAAAAACTCTTTTAGACAAAAGGCTTACATCAAGATCGCTAATATAGGATGTAACCCATATCACCAGCTATACACCAATTTATCTAATTACAGCCCAATGCAGTTAATCCAACTTACCCAGTCACCAAGAGGAATTAAGCAGCAGAAGCAGCTAAAGAGACCCAAGCTATGAGCACTTTTATACCGTGTCGCAGAGAACAGAGAACGGAAGACACTTTTACGCAACCGTTAGCCCCGTCTTATGAAACACTCTGTTTTCCCCAGGTGATGCCCTCCTTTGTTGCAATTATTTTGATAACAGCTTATGCTTATCAGTTGGTTTCCAGTCCCACATACCACGATACACACATTCACCTCCTCTTATCTTTTCTCTGAGAATCGCAGGAAATTGAATTTGGTTTGGTTTTCTCCTGAAGACTTGCCTCATGGAGGTAGCTTAGAGATGGGCCATCAACACTCTTATCATTGGACATCCCAGGTAACAACATCTGGGGATCCTGAGGAATCTTTCCATTTTAGAGGTAGCAAATAGTATTTTGCATGTTTTATGTTAAGTAGCTAATAATGTCCCACCAATGGCAGGGGGGTTAAAGTTGGACATATATCCTGATCATGTCCTGATTTAGTAGGTGCTAGTAGAAACTAAGGCAGTTCATTAGTTCAAACTATGACCAAAAAATAGAAAGGCTATGATCAATCACATCAGCATAAACCTCTTAGCTATCTTCTTTTGACAGATTTTTTAAACAATATCTCAAAAATACAGGTGATTTTGTTCCTGTTTGCTGACCACGAAATCAGTCCAACATCTGGAGGAATGTGCAGCCAATGGAGATATGACAGCAGGCTGTGGAGAGAAATGAGTCACATAATTTGTGGGAATAAGAAGTAACTAATAATTACAATGATTAGCAGCTGAGGCAATTAAAACAATTACCAAACCAAATATTATATAAGAGTAAATAAGGGCTTCTTTGTTCTTGAGGTTGTTCAACAGCACCTATGACAAGGTCAAAACAGCCTCCCCACTGCCCACAACCCAGACTGCACAAAATCACATCAGCTTGACCCTCTATGTGGTCTCTCTAGCTGATAACTTCATTGGCAGTGGTAAATAATGAGGACCTTGTGTTTTAACCAAGGCAGAAAGAGCAGATTAGCGTTTTCAAGCCCAAACTGGAGTGAGCCCTCATGTTCTGCAGATATCCTTGAAAGATGAAATTCAAAGTCGCAGCTGGCAATACATTAGTGTAATACCTGAAACTCTCTTGTCCTATGCTAGAAATTTATATCAGCCAAATAGCTGATCCCAAATATTTGCAGCCAAAATTATTGAAAAGACAGAGAAATATGTATCGTCCTTCAGCCAATGAAGGTTAAACACATAGATAATTATTATATTTAATACATATAGAAATAGTTAAAAAAATGCAAAGAAAAAATGTCATTTTTTATAATAGACCTCCTCAGGGGTATTCTTCTCTCCTATAAAAGAATTGTTGCTTCATAGAAGAAATAGCAAGCTACATCAAACAGCCGCATGGTCTGGTGAGAAGCCCCAAATTTGGCTCTGCAGATTTCAATTCAAACTCACCTCATGCAAGTCAATTCCAGAGCAGAGGCTGAAAGATTCCTTATCTTATTGTTGGTTGTTTTTTCTTCTTTTTTTTTTTTTTTTTTTTTTTGATGTTGTTGTTGTCGTCAAGCCTTATTGATCTTCTGGTTTCAGTTATCGCGGTGCCGCTTTCTGCTCCTTACGCACTTGCTTTGCATAGGGAGATTAAATCTTAAAGAGGAGGCTGGTGTAATTGCTAGTGCTCTCCCCTGTGCCATGCTATAATTTTCTAAATGGGTCTGAAAGCTCATTTGCCTGAAAGGAAATAACCCACATGACTGTAAGAAAACCATGTTCTTAGTCTTCATTTTTTTCTGCAGATTTTATCATAATAATTCAAGCAGATGTGGAATATAGCGCTTATAAGGGAATAACAAATCCTCCAAATTATCAGCATAAATAAAACATATGTCATGTGTGTCAGAGTGCAATCTGAGCGCTAGGGCACTCTTTTGGATCCTGGACATCCCCATTTTGACTCAGGTCTCCAGCATGATGTAGGCAATCTCTTCTGGGAAGCTCCTGGGAAACTTCCAAAACAGTTCAGTCCAGAGGGTTAATATTGAGTGCTTTTTTCTTTGCCTAACTACAAAACTGAAGATGAGCTGGGGAGTTTAAGGACGAGCCTATCACCGCCTGCTCTTTTACACCTATCTGCATGTGTAACATAACCCCCTGCTTGCTTACCCTGTCAACCTTTCATTAAAAGGAGATACATCACTGTGAGCATCTCAAAGTGGGACTTAGAAAAGTCCATTTCCATCACTTAAATTCCTTTCGGAATAATTCATCCTGCTCCCAAGGGCAACTCCTGGTCAATGAGTCCCATCTGCTATGTCCCATCTGCAGCCTGGACATCAGCTCCCACCTCCAAATATTTGATGGCAACAGGTAGCCTTTGTTCATCAAACACAGCACTCGTTACATGGATTTCATTTCTTATGGAAAGAACTGGTTGCATTTACCAACAAAAGGTGGTAATTAAATAATTATATATTCAAATAACTCTCAAGCTGAAAAATACTTCCCTGCCACTAAATGCAAGTCGCTGGGAGCACAGGAATGATTGTGCCACCATAGTCACTCTGTATCTTCTGTCCCCAAAACCAAGCAGAGCCAACACTCTTGGGCGTCCACATCAGGCAGAGATGATTTGTGACTCTGGGGCTGCAACTCATGGAAACAGGGATCGATGTTCCAGCAAATAGAGCTGGGAACAGCACATCTGTCCTGCAATGCAGAGCAAGGCAAGGGCTGGACCTTCTCAAACACAAGAAAGTAGCGCTGCAGAGACTTGTTTGCTGCTGGTGAGGCAGGATTTGGTGAATCCAGTTTTGGGTTGTTCGGACTGCAGCGTCACCCTTGAGCAAACATCCCATTTTCAATACTTTCTCGGCTCCCAGCATCTGTTGTTACATCCCGCATGAACTCACAGCTCTGCACCACCTCACGGCTTACAGAGGTGTGGCACCAATATCCAATTTAATAACCCATTAATTCCAGAGCAGTAAATTAAATGCTCATCCCTGTTCATTATGCAATTAAGCCTGTCAATCTCACAATAAAAAAAAAAAAAACTAGCAGGCTAGTAGATGTCTTTCAGTTCCTTCCAGCCTGTTAGGTGGCAGAGCCTGGCCCAGACCCTTCTGAAATGCTTTATAGCCAAGATGGAGACAGAAGATGCTTTTGTAGCTGAAGAGAAAGGGACATAGAGCTCTGCTCTCCACAAGTGGCATGAAATATTTTTCTGCTTCTATTAAAAGAAAAAAGCGATTTAGAAGTCATCTTCCACTGGTAAAACTCAGGTCCTGAAGCCCATTGAGTCCGTAGATCATCACCCCGGCGTTGGAACCACTGGCCAGGACGGGGTGGAGGTGATGAGTCAAGAGTGGGTCTCCAGGACTCCCAATTCCAGAGAACTCCACCCTGCAGCCGACCTCATTGCACTATTTTTCACAACCTTTTTTGCATGAGCAAGGCAAACAACAGCAGGTCTCTCCCAGCCCTGTCTCCTTATCTGGGGTGACGCCCCGAGACCCAGCTCCCAGACCCAATCTCCTCAGATATATTAATTACCCCTTTGTGCTGGATTGATAAAGTAGGGCATATGCTAACATCTATGAGACAAACAAGTTGATTAGCAGGAGGTTGCGTTCTACAGAAGGAAAATAATCCAAGTTGCTCCAAATTTGCAGCCTTTTGGCTTAATACCTAGAAAACTGGCAGAGTGGCAAAGCAACAAAATTATCATCTCTTTTTTTTCTTCCTAGAAAGAAGCAGCAAGCTAAACATCCATTGCAAATCATTGATTTTTGATTGAAAAAGCATGATTTTTGATTGAAAAGCATGAATTTGAAGGATCCACTGTATATTTGGGAGACGCTTTGGAAAGAAGAGGTTTATTGAGGGCAGGGAGGACACCCGGACAAAGCAGAGCAAATCATTAAACAGCAGCTGCCATGAACTGCTAACCAGATTATCCGGAATTAATGTGTTTTTATCCAGTAGGCATCGGCCAACCAGAGGAAAGAAAATGAGAAAACCACTGTGATAATGCAGAATCCATTTAATAGAAGCAAAAAGACAGGAGGAGGCTGCTAAAAGCAATAACACAGGGTGGGTCCAGTGTACCCTTCTGACGCTTTCTCTGCATTAAAACCTTCCTTTATTCCAGTGTGCATTTCTCCAAATATTTTTCCCTTTTCTGCGCATTACAACAAGTACTTTTGCCCTCTTTCTGTTAAGTAAAGCCTAAAGAGAGGTGCGTTCTCATTTCTGCTACTGTTCTTCCCTGCAATGCAAGTGAGACCCATGAGCGAATGGACTACAAATATAAATATATTTATAAGAGGAAAAAATGGTTTTCTTGTGGCCTGGAGGTCATTCTCATCAGCTTTAGCAGGGGAAAAGGCTTGTTAGGTCTGAGCTGACTACAGCCGACCACAGCTTGAAGCAACCTTTTTCTTGTCATTTTCTTAGTAAAGTCATGCAAAAAAAAGAACAAATTGCCCATGTGGACCAGATCCTGGACCTTCCAGACTTTCTGTCAATAAATGCTAGAATTGGAGGGAATTTTATTAGCCTTATCAGCTGCCTGAGAAGATACTGGAGGAAAAGGCTATGAGCTAAAATGTAATATGATTTAAGACGGGTGCAGGTTGCTTCTGCAAGGCTGGAAGGATGGACGAGGTTGGAGCTGGCTGGTGGCAGAGCTAGACAGCGGAGCTCTCCGTTTCTTCACTACCTGTGTTTTCCGTATCCGTGTCCTCTGCTTTTGGTTTCTCCTTCTCAGGAGGATGCTCTTCCTTCTGGCTTGCAGAGGATGAGTAGCGCAGGTAGCTGGGCCGGTTGCAGGGATGAATCCAGCGGGACTCATATATGTACGTGGTCCTCGGGGGCCGCTGGGGCTCATAGTGCAGCGGTGGCTCCGAGCACAGCGCTCCTGCCCGCAGGGACGGTGGACATCCCTCTGGCCCTGCAGAGCTTCCCACCAGCGTCTCCTGAGGGCATGTGCTGAGGATGGGCCCCGGGAAGGTCACGATGACTGGAGGGGGGTATATGATGACGCGGGAGCCCGGGCAGGACGTCACGCAGGGCTGGCTGCAGCTGCTGGAGAGGGGCTGCGGGCACCAGGCGTCGCACGGAGGGCCGGCACAGTGCTCCCCGAGCAGGGACATCCCGGAGGGGTGGTGGCCACCTGGAGCACACAGCGGAGAGCACAGCGGTGTCACCCGGCGGAGAGCACGGCCGTGTCACCCGACACACTTGCACACTCGTCCTTCCCACGGCAAGTGCAACCGCCTGCTGCCTCCCCTTCATGTTCAGCCCAGGTATTTGGGGTGTGGGGCAAACAGAAATGCTGAAGCAGCAGCAACGCGAGCTGATAGCACCCAGAGATGAAGGGCACTGCCTTTTCCCTTCCCATTCCCAGCTCCCTTTCTCTATGCATCTGTGGAGCCCCTATCCCAAATCCTTCTCCCTCAGCCTCTCTCTTCCCCAAAAAGACCCATGGGCCTCACAGGTGGCCCCTTGTCCAGGGGCCCACACATCCACCAGCCATGTAAGAAGAGACAACTGGTAGATGGATAGAAATCACCTAGGATGGTTTGGTCCATGCATGATAGCTCCAACCTCTCATATTCCCGCACCTCTCCCAAGGTTACAAGTCCCAACACACACAGATGGGCCAGACATCATGGGCAAAGGCTGGGAGAGAAGATTGCTATCTGCTGTCATTATCTTGGCAAGGAGGGCAAAAGGACCCCATGGTGGTGACGGGGTGCATGGTGCTCCCCTCCCACAAAATCCAGCCCCAGGAACCTCCCTAGGTCTGCAGAGATGATCTGTGGTGGAGCTGAGAGCTCCAGGGAGATCTGCAGCCTCTAACTTAACTGTCAAGCCCCTGGATCCATCTCCGAGCCCTTTCGCAAGGAACTAATTACAAAACATACTGTGGGATCTATTTGTCAGGGATTAAAAACTGCGTGATGTTGGCGATTGCCTATAAAGGGGACACCGCATTTCTGTGGTTGGAGAAAAAGATGCAACCATTTTAAGAGAAATTAAACTCCTTCCAAGGTAGGTGACCGAATAAGTCCTAAAAAATGTCTGTTAGGTAGAGGGGATTCCTCTCTCCTACAATGTCCAGTATTTTGTGTCTGTCATCGGCAACCTTTATCAGAAAACCCTTTTTTTTCCAATTCATTGTGAAAGCAAAGTCCACAAAGAGCTTCTTCCTTGCAAATACCATCATTTGTCAAGGACAAGACAGGCACAAGAAATCCCAGCCACCGCCTTACCCCTCAAAAACTACACCTTGCTAATTTGATGGATAAAAAAAAAAAGCATGGGGGAAGCAAAAAATTAGAACAAAAGGCTCGAGCATCTCAGATCTTCTCCGACTTTCTTTATGAAAAAAATATCACCTAAATTGCACCCGAGTTAAGCTTAAATGCCTTTCATTTTGGATACCATATATACAGTTAATTGGTAATAAGTTTATTTTCACAAGAAAGCCAATCCCCATGGATAAAGTTTTAGGGCTGAGATCCAAGTAGGCAACTACATATTTTCTGGCAGGCTTTTCTAGAGAGGAACTCAGTAACACCTTTAGAAATGACAGCATCGCCTAACATTAAACCCCAGCTCCTGTTAAAGCAACATCTTCTTCAATATAATTAGATTTTGAGGTGTGAGGGACTTACCAGTTGTCCAGAAGATGTCAAGAGAAGTGGCCAGAGGTGCCCCAAATCCTCTGAGTTTTATATACTTTCTTCAACATCCAGGAAGATGAGACAACCTCCGTGCATGAGGTCTTAATTACTTTCCAAACATTTTTTCCCGCATATGTAACACTTCTAATTACTATAATTATTTTAACACTGTTTACAGGCATTATTCAATTCTCTATAGCACATACTGTTACCTTTTGTGGAGCACCCTTTGCATGGCATCTTTATGAGCTTAAATTCATCAACGCGGTTCTGCCGACTCTCCTTGCACTTCAATCTGGTTTGCCCAGCAAAACAAACAGTGGGGACAGATAATAGCAGATATATTGCAGAAATGCCAGGCATATTAGCTGCAAGATATGGGATTTTTGATCCATCCTGCCTAGCTCCACCATGCTGCAAATATTGACCTGACTGGTACCTATCTATCTGCAAATGTGATCAGAAGAATGGAGAAGGAAAAGCACCAAGGATAGAGTAGAGGATTTAATCTCATGGGCATCAACAACCCGTTGACCAGGAAAACCCCTACATCTACAGATCAAAACATCTAATAGGCCCTAAGAAACATTCAGGTATTTAGCACCATAGATCTGCCTCATATCCCTGATTTTGGGGATACCTCACTGATTTCTCTAGGATTCAGCTGCATTCTCTGTCCAGCTTCTGAAGATTTCACAGAAGAAATGAGTTTGCTCTCAGCCCATTAGGAAATTCCATCCAGTTTTAAGAAATGATCGTGGACGCGGACAGAACTGAAAATGCAAAACACCCTGAATTATCAGGGCTCTAAACTACATCCTGTTTATGAGAATGACCTGCGACACCTTAATCAAAAATTGCCCATTTTTAAAGGTACCATTACTCAAGCCCAAGGCATTTGCCTCAGCTAACATGCTATTAATATTATAATGATAAAACACTCTGCATGTATGAAAGAATAATGAGTATTTTTGAAAAGTTTTGACATGCCACATTGTGAGGAAATCTCAGCTCCCCCATCCTTGCTGTTGGGATTGTTTTTCCATTATTTTCTTGCGGACCAGGAAGAATCCCATAGAGGCATGCAAGCAGCCAGTCCCAGCTCTGCTACCCGCAGACCTCTGCTCTTGGAGAGCACCAAGAGACAGAAAAAACACAGCTCCTGCCCTGCATACTGCTGCTTGCATGTGGAGCCACATCCCGAATTGACTCTTCATTGTCCTTTGTGTCCTTTTTCCTTAAAAACGAGAAAAAATGCTCCTAAAATTCTATAATGCTTGACTTGTGCTGTGCTCAGATACCCACACTGGATGTGCAATGAGAGCTGTCAGAAAAGAAAGTTCCCCAGCACCAACCATCCCCGTGGCCTCCCTTGGACCTGCTCCCAGATGCCAGTGGCTTGGGGCTGATCCAGCACCAGGCTCGGAGGCATGTATGTGCCACTGGAGGGCAACCATCACTTTTCCTGCTGGCCATGCAGCCATGCTAGCTATGTAGCCTTCACCATTGCTCTTGTGGCCATAAGGATCCAGGGTTGAGTCACTGCACTGAGTTGGTCCTCCTGGAGCTCAGGACCCTCCAAGAGCAGATGGACCCTGCGTGCTCCAGGAGATTGAGGCTGCAGCACATGGCAGGAGCAACATATGGACAATTTACACCTATAAGTTGCAACACAGGCACTTCCATCTCCATATGAGGAAGAACTTCTTCACTGTGAGGGTGACAGAGCCCTGGCACAGGCTGCCCAGGGAGGTTGTGGAGTCTCCTTCTCTGGAGGTCTCCAAAACCCACCTGGATGCTGCCCTGTGCCACATGCTCTAGGTGCCCCTGCTGGAACAGGAAGGTTGAACTAGATGATCTCTAGAGGTTCCTTCCAACCTCAGCCATTCTGTTAAGGTGATTCTGTGAACACCTCCTCGCTGCAAACTCCCAGGAAGGACAGCCTGAGCCCGGGCAAACAGATGGAGGCCCTTGGGTTTGTCCAGACTCTTTTTAACACTGGTTTAACAGAAAAATTGCACTTCTTACCTGGGCTGAGGAGGCAGCAAGAGTATAGGGTGCCCTAAAATGTCTAGAGCCCCATTTAACAGCTTTGTTTTGCGTTACCATGACAGGGCAAGCCCAACGCCCGGAGCAAAACCGCGGAAAACCTCCAGTTCCTGGTATGGAATCTGCCTCCTCCCTCCTTCACTCCCGCCTGCACGGCGATGCTGCATCTCCCTCTAACGGCTGCTGGCCCCAGTGCCACCAGTAGCCAAGGGGGGACTGTCCCCAGGGGAGCAAGAGCCCAGCAAGAGCCCCCTAAGCTGGGGGAATGCTGGCAGGGACTACCAAGCTACGCTGTCCTAGGAAAACCCTTCCCATTGACTGGAAAGGGCAGAGACCCCACTTACCCCTTTCAGGGGGCTCCAGCAGGGAACCTTGCTGGGATTCACGGTGGAGCTGTGGTAGGGGATGGTGCCAGTCTCCCAGCGCAGTCAGGGGGTGGCAGAGCTGCTGCCACCAGGGATGGGGGTCTCACACAGGGCTCTGCTTGGTCTGCAAGAGCCTCAGCCCAGGGACACGCTTCAGAGCGTGCACACGCATTAGGAAATCCAGATATTGACCAAGCAAGATAATTATTTCCCCGCTGTTGAGGAAGAAGTTTTATTCCAGGAAGAGCTGGAGGGGAAAGCAAGCTCTCCATCTGGTTACCTATCTGCAGACCCGGATTAGCAAGGCCACAGCACAGGCTGCGCCTGCACCAGCTCTTCATATGGGAAGAACTTTGGGCTTCCTCCTCTCCCCCATCATCCCAGTACCCCACGACCCTACTGCTAGTGGGATCCACAGGGATGTCCACCACGCACCAGCCTGATACCACAGGCTGTGGGTTCTTTACCAGAGCCTGGAGCTCCCTGGAAATCCCAGCCAGGATGTGCTCCTGCAGCCAGAATGGCTTGGGAGCACCTTTGCTTCCCTTATCTTGCACAAACCTGCAGCAGTTTAACAGGAAGAAAAGCTTCATCATGCATCCAACTAGAGAATAAATGAGACAGGAGATCACAGGAAAATAGGCACAACCTGGGCTTTAATGTGACCGGCACAGCTGGGGATGATATTTGAGCCCCGTGACAGTAAGATCTTCATGCAGGTGTGACCTCTGCAGCTGCAGTTGTTTTAGAGCTAAGATGTGAGCACCTGTCCTTGCATTTTTCAATTTTTACAGTGTTTTCTGTTGCAGGAATAACAGAGGTCCTAGATGAAGGCAATCCACCCCACGAACGTAACACAGGGAAAACACAGAGGAAGCACGGCCACATGTGCACCAAGCTGGGCGTGAGGAACAGGGCAAAGTCACAGCCCCGGTCCCTGGTGGTGATTTCAGGGTCACTCCTGGAGCTCTATCACCAGAACCACTTGGCGCCACAGCGGCTCTTCTTCCCGTGGCTGGAGCCCTTTCCCGCAGCGCCGTGGGGCCGGGCGGCGCGCAGGGGCGCACAGGGATGGGTGCCCTGGACCTTGGCAGCGTGCGGGCTCCCCGGGCACCGTGCCTTGGCCCTGTGCGGCGCCGAGCCCCGGGCCACGCAGGGCGCCGGCGGAGGCTTGGTGTCGAGGGGCTGCAGCAGGCACGGGGACACGCAGTCCTGCGTGGGGTAGCCCTTGGTGCAGCGCTGCAGCGGGAAGCCGCCGGCGCGCTCCTGCAGCGCCCGCTCCCGCAGCACGCGCTCGGGCGGCGCGC
>VZSG01001271.1:57430-84086 GCA_013398315.1 Nothoprocta pentlandii
CGCGCGGCGCTGCGCACAGCAAGCGCAAGGGCTGCAGGTAGCCCGGCCACGCGGCCACGGGGCTCTTGGTGACGCTCAGCGGGAGGCAGGTGCCGCTGGCCGCCTGGGGCAGGGGCGCACACGCCCGCAGGCTCTCGACGACGGTGCCGGCCACGGGCAGGCGCAGCGGCTGGTAGCGCTCCTCGTAGAAGTGCATGCTCGGGCGGGCTGCAAGAGAAAGAGGCAGCGGGTCGGTGCGTGCACGGGCATTCCCACACGGAGCCGACAGGCAGAGGGAGCCCCATTCCATGGAGCATGGCCATTCCCATACGGAGCCCACAGGAGCCCCATTCCATGGAGCACGGCCATTCCCATACAACAACATTAATGTCGTACAGGAGCCCCATTAATGCCGACAGGAGCCGCATTCCATGGAGCATGGCCATTCCCATACGGAGCCCACAGGAGCCCCGTTCCATGGAGGCTGCTGCTGACGAGCTGCGTAAGCAGGGCAGGAGAGCCCGTGTGCTCTGTGCAGCCTCCAGGGAGCCCAAGTGTATGCTCAGGAAAGCACCTGCAAAGAGGAACGTCCTTCCCCACCTGCATCCCCTCCAGCATGTGCTCTGCGCCCCCATCCTCAGCCCCAAGGATGAGGGACACCCTGTAACTAAAGCTGAGACTAAAGCTGGCAGCAGGAGCCCGGCGTGTCCTACCTGTCCTCACAATCCCTGGGGCTGGCTGGGATGGAGACCGGGGTGACGCTGGCCTTGGAGCTGGCTCAGGTGGCACCAGCTCTGCCACCTCCGTGGGCGCCGCGTTCCGGCTCTACATTCACCACCCGGGCAAGCTGGGGGGAGAACAAGGACACAGGAGACCGGAGATGGTTTTCAGAGTCAAGGACCCGGTGGCCTCATCCCACAACACCCAGGCAGAGCCTTGCAGTACCTTGGAGGGACGCGAGAAACCTCCCAGCCGCAATAGCATTTTCCGGATTTCTAGCAGGGCTTTTTGGAGGGAGGCAGGACTTGGGAATGCTGCTATGCTAGCAGTGGCCTGACCTGATTTGGGTTTTTTTTTTTCCATCATTTCCACATTAGAGAGCAATTGAAATGGTATTTCCCAAGCAGCCGTCTCTCTGCCTAGGGTTCAGGCAAGATTTTCCAAAGCCTCTCGCTGGGCAGCTCTCCTTAATAAAATTTCCAGCCACCACTGCTATTATCCTAATTATTGACTCATCAAAACAACTGTCCTAAAAACAAGGGCAGTGGCTGGTGGCCACCCCGTGTCCAGCGCTGACGCAGCCGGTGCCACTGTGTGTTCAGAGCCGGGGCTCTGCTCCTTTCTATGGGGTACCTCTATCTGGGACTTCATTTTGTTGTTATTAATCAAATAGAAATTTTGACTTGTTTGGGCTGGGGGCTCTGCCTGCTAAATAGCGCATCAGGACCAAAGCCAGTCAGCTCTTCACCGGAGTTGTCGGAGCTACATTGAAATCCCCCCCCCAAAAAAAATGGAAAAAAATCTCCATGCTGCTCCTGTAATCACTGGTAACATTAAACCCGGCCCCATAGACTACCAGGGAGCACGGCGGAGACTGCAAGCGCCTGGTTCCAGGCTGGGATCCGTGTGAAGGATGCGCTGCTCCAGCCCAAGCGCACGGCTGCTCCCGCCTGGCAAAGCCCCGGCCCTTGGGAGCGCACACGGACAGACTTACCCGCCTCATGGGTCCGGAGCAGAGTGTCTGCAGGAGCCACGCCGTGGCCGGGCTTTTATAGGGTGAATAAGTGCCCTGGGGTGGTGAGGCAGCATGGACGCCTCTAATTGCCCTTCAGCCCCAGCCCAGCCACGTGCCGGTGCGGTGGCACTGCCAGGAGGGCGACCCTCCTGTCCCAATCCGGCCCAAGACGCGGCACAAGGGGTGGCCCAGGACATCAGGACTGCCCCTGTGGCTGCTTTTCCACGTGCATCCCTTAAAAATCCCATTGCGGAAGCCCATTTGCACGCTTAATTAGAGCAGCCTGCAAAGGCACCTGAACCTCCCCTGCTGCTGCCCTGCACAGAGCAGGGATCTCCCTCCCGGATATCTCCCTAACGAATTCCCACATCTTGCAGCCCTTAACTACAAAGCCCTTTACTATAAATCCCATCTTTAACATTAAATGATCTACACGGAGATGTTAGAGGTCAACTAGCCAGCTGGGCAACAGTAAGTGGATTGATACGGATTTTATGGGAAAAAAAACTACATCCCATCCAGGTAAACTCCACATGATGCATGAGCAGCGTCGGCACTGAGACGAGCGGCTCCAGGCCAGGTCGCAAGTATTAACGCCACGATAGCATCATGCGTCGTCATCCAGAGCCTCCTAATTAATGCTGCAAAGGGCTCTGAAATCCTTTAATCTCCGGGAGACGCATGGTGCCGCACGGGCGTTATTGCGGGGTCTATTATTAGCCTCAATTAAGCAGAGGGGAAACTGAGGCACGCCGCTCTGCAGGCGTCCGGGACCATGAGTCAGGGCCAGGATTGGGCTTCGTGGCACCCGGCACTCAAATACACCCCTCGCAAAATGTACATGTTTTGATTTTTTTTTTCAGAAAATTTCAGAAAAACAAAGCCCTGTGTCTGGCTACAGGGATTTGTCTCCTAAGGGGAAGTTGTGATTTGGGGGAAGAGGTTTCAGAGAACAGGCGGATGGGCAGGAGAAGCACCAAGAGGCAGAAAGACAAGAGATATCATTTTGATGCTATTGAACTGTATTTATTTAAGGATGCATATCTATACGTAAAGTGTTTTCGGTACGATGTAGAGGGCATCTTTAGGCAGCATAAACAACACAGGTAAGGACCTCTGTGTCCAAAGGTTTATAAAACAGTGGTGCTACGTATTTCTGAAGCATTTCTAAGACTTTCTTCGGTTTCAAGATGTGTTTTTCAACACTCATTAAAGCAACTAAGTGCAAGAAAATGTTAATATATAAAAAGCTTGCAGCAAGATTGGCTTCCCCGAGCCAGAAATACTGTCTGTAAATACTTGGAGCTCTGCTGAAGGCCAACGCAGAGCCAGTGTTCTGCAGCAGGGCAATTAGGACCTTCCTAAATGAAGGCCACTGCAAAGAGACTTATAAATTATTTGCTTAGCAAATTTACGGGTTTCTTGCAAATATGATAGCAAACGCCTCTGGAGGCTGCGTAGAGCCACCCGGCCGCTGCCGTGTCCCAGCTGGCTTCCGAGAATGGTCCTATTCTACCTCCTCTTCATCTTTTTTTAATCATTGTATATTGCAATCAGGAGACCTTAATGTCCCACTAAACTACATAGGAAAGCAGACAAAGGAAGAACCACAGACACCCCAAGAGCAGCCAGGGAGATGCGACTCACCCCGGACAGAGCTGATTTAGAGGGAAATGCTGGAAAAGGGAAGTGAGGAGGGTTCAGCAGAAGCTGCTGGCAGGAGGGGAGTGCAGGTTGAAGACCCTGCCCATGGGGAGCTCTGCACCAGCAGCCCCTGCTCCTCTACCAGGGCCACTTCGAGGCAGAGCAGTACTTCTTGCAATGGCTGGAAACCTTCACGCTCCCGGGCTGGCACTGCTGCGGGGCGGCACGTTGCTGGGGGACACAAGCGCTCACACGGTTGGTGGCACACTGCTGCCGGGTGGCCTTGGTAGCACCCTGCGGCGGGACGCACTGGGTGGCACTCTGCAGCGGGGCACACGTGGCCACACACTTGGTGGGACACTGTTGCGAGGCACACGTGGTCACACACTTGGTGGCACACTGCTGCTGGGCGCACTTGGTGGCACACTTGGTGACATTCTGCTGCGGGACGCGCTTGGTGGCACGCTGCTGTTGGGTGCACTTGGTGGCAGTCTGCTGTGGAGCACCCTTGGTGGCACTTTGCTGCTGGGCACACTTGGTGGCACATTCGGTGGCACTCTGCTGCTGGGTGGCCTTGGTGGCACTCTGCTGCGGGATGCATGTGGTGGCACAAGTGGGCGCACACGGCTGCGGAACACAAACGTTGACACAGTTGGTGGCACACTGCTGCGGGACGCAGGTGGTCACACACCTGGTGGCGCATTGCGGCAGGGCACACTTGGTGGCACACTGTGACGGGGTGCACTGGGCCACATACTGCTGCGAGACCCACTTGGTGGCACGCTGCTGCGGGACACACGTGGTCACGCACCTGGTGGCGTTCTGCTGCGGCAGGTAGGTGGTCACGCTCTGCTGGGGAATGCACCTGGTGGCACACTGCTGCTGGGGGATGCACTTGGTCACATAACACTGCTGGGGAATACAGGTGGTCGTGCACCTCGTAGGACATTGCTGTTGGGGGATGCACGTGGCCGCACACTTGGTGGCACTTGGCTGCTGCAGGATGCTTGGAGTCGCACACATGGTCACACGCTGCTGGGGGACACAGGTGGTCGCGTACTTGGTGGCACTTGGCTGCTGCAGGATGCATGGAGTTGCCCATTTGGTTGCACACTGCTGAGGGGCGCAGATGGTCGCATACCTGGTTGCACTTTGCTGCTGGGGGATGCATGGAGTCGCACACTTGGTCACACACTGCTGGGGGCTGCAGGTGGTCACATAGTTGGTTGCACTTTGCTGCTGCAGGATGCACGGAGTTGCACACTTGGTCACACACTGCTGGGGTGCGCAGGTGGTCGCGTACTTGGTGGCACCTTGCTGCTGCAGGATGCACGGAGTCGCACACTTGGTCACACACTGCTGGGGGACGCAGGCGGTCCCATACTTGGTGGCACTTTGCTGCTGCGCCATGCATGTGGTCACCCACTCGCTCACGCAGGGCTGCTGCAGCACGCACGAGGTTGCACTCCGCTGCAGGACGCAGGGCGTTGCGCACCGCAGCGGCGCGCGGGTGGCCACGCAGCGGGTCACACACGGTTGCTGCAGGATGCAGGTGGCCGCGCGCCGCGGACGGGGCGCGCACTCGGGCGCGTAGTGCTGCTGCGGGAAGCCGGTGCCCACCGCGCGCTGGCGGGACCCCCAGGGGGTCGCACACTGCGGGAGGCAGCGCGCCGAGCGGCACAGCGGCTGGCACGACGCCGCGTACGTGGGCGGCCGCCTCACCGGCAGAGGTTGCTGGTAGATGGGAGGGAGGCACGGTGGCAGGTAGCACGACATCTCGGCAAGGCTTTGGCACAACTGCGGGGACACGGACACACAGAGCCTCAGCTCCTCCCACTGGGGACCTCAGAGTCACCTCGGAGAGTGGTTAAGGTTGGGAGGGACCTCCAGGGATCATCTAGTCCAACCTTCCTGCTCAAGCAGGGACACCTAGCACATGTGGCACAGGGTGGCGTCCAGGTGGGTTTGGAGACCTCCAGAGAAGGAGACTCCACAGCCTCCCTGGGCAGCCTCTTCCAAGGTGCCTGACCTGGCACTGCATTAGTGGCAGGAGCTCACGGGGACACAAGCAGGGTCAGACACCTCCTGCCCGTCCACTCACCTCCTCTACCTCCTTGACCTCTGGAGGCAGTAGGAGACATCCCCATCCCTCCTGCAAACACTAACCCCATTCTCCCCTTCTTTTTGCCCAACAACCACCACCTCGGACTTCCTTTAGATGAGTGGAATCAAAGTCCCCAGCCTAGAAAAATGTTCCAAGAGCCAGTGGTGGCCAGGAGAGCAAACAGCCCTGGGCACCCGGGTCTTGGCATCCCCATCAAACCAGGTCAGCCACCATCCGCAGGTCAGTGCTGGCGTGGCAACATTCACGCTCGTTATGGAGCCAACGCTGATTAAAGGGTAGAGCGGCCTCAGTTGAGCACCAGCTCGCCCGCCTTCCCAGCAGCAGAGCTTTGCTCCAGTGCTCTGGAGCTATCCCAGTTGACGGACAGCTCCATCGCAGCCTGTGCTTGCGATGCCTGGGTGCTGTTTGTGGCCTCCCAGCTCGCATGGAAGTGGCTGGTGCAGCTGGAGGCATAACCCCCCCAAACCCACTGGTTTTGGATATCTTCCCAGTGAAGCATGCATAGAATTAGAAAAAAAAAAATCGCAATTTGCACTTCAGCGGTCCTAGAGGCTCATCACCAACCAGACTTACCCCGCTCCTGGGTGAGGACACCTTCGTGATGTGACCAGAGAGACCTGACGGAGGGAGGGCATTTATATAGCTTCTGGACGTGGCCTGGAGGCACGGGGTGCTCACGACATACCCCATTAGCGCCTCTGCCAAACGCGCTCCACGCGCACGGCCGCGCTCACGGGGATCATCCCCGAGGATGAGGAGGCGGACGTCACGGCTCCTCACGGCACGGTCAATTATCGTTTGCATAATCCTTCCTGGCATGGGAAGACCGCGTGGCATTTGGAGGCGGGTGGCAGCGGCGTCCCTGCCCCGGGGGGGTTGGGAGGTACAAGGGGGGCAGAACAGCAGTGGGGACAGGGTGTTGGTTGTGGGGGACAGGGCATCCAACCTTGGACCCCCCTCTTGCCTGAACCCCCTGGTATCTGCCCCGCATTGAAGCCCCCGCAGACCTTTAGCTAGAGCAACACCTTGTCTTTTATTCTCATACCAGGAATCTCCATAAGATTACTCATCTAAATCCACTTAAACAGCATTAAAGCCTACAGGACTAATGAGGTAAAAAAAAAAAATCCCCATAAACCCTATTTGGCTCGGTTTTAACTTTGGTGGTGCTACAGCTCCAGGGACCTTCATTGCGGGGCGATTTGAGGAGTTTTCCTTGCGGATGATGTTCCCTGCAAAACCCAGGCAAAACCCACCCTGTCCTGAAGAGGCTCCGTCTGAGAAACCCCCTGAATGTCCCACGCACGCGTGAGTCTGGTGTGGTGGAGCACAGGAAAATAAAAACCCAACAGAGCCTTGGCGTGGACGGGTAGGAAGAGGGAGCTGGAAAACACCCTGGAAGCAATTCCAGGGGAGGATTAGGAGTACGCGGGGTGCTGGTAATCCATAGGGAAGGCAGAGGAGCACCCAGCGCGGGCACGGGAATTCGCTGCTCCCTGCTGGAATTGGCAGAAGGGCAGCGAGGAGAAACAGGGCGGATGGACCCGGGCGGGGGGTCACTTGGAAGCCCAACTGGGGCCAAATTAGTCTTGCTGTGTCAGCAGCCGCGAGCGTTTGCTGCTGGGAAGGAGCGACGGCAGGGAGCCCCGGGAGCGGAGCCCTCCTGTGGGCAGCAGGTACTCTGGAGCGGAATGACTGCAGACCGAGCTGCGCGTCCCATCCCTGAAGACGCCCTGCCCCGTGCAGGAGAAGCCACTAGAGCGCAGCAGCCACCCGTGCAGGGAGGCTCCAGGAGGGTGCTGGTGACTCAGCACAGCCTTTGCACCAGTGGCTTTGCATGGGGCTCCAGTGGGGCTGCACTGGTCCGGTCACCTCCGCGCAAGCCCCTGTGCTGCAGGGTGCAGCCATGAGTCCTCACGCTGGCTCCCCTGGCGCCACTGGGTCCTCTTCCAGGGAAAAGGAAGCCCCATGAGCATGCACGGACTGCGCGTTCTTGTTGGAGTGCAGTTGTAATTAGAAAGCAGCACGGAGGCTGCAGAGAGCAAAACTTAGCATGTTCTTAGCCCAGCAAGCAATAAATTCAGTATTCAGTAAATTTCAGCAATCCAGAGCACTGGAGGCCATCACACACTAGAGCAAAATCCTCCCAAGTTGGGCTCCTTCTTGCCTCATTTTAAAAGAGTTTTATTACTTAACGAGCTCTCCCTGTGCTGCAATTAGTCACCCCAGCACCTCTTTGTTCAGGGTGTTATTAGGCCCGGGGAGCTCAGTCTCCCTAGAAAACCAGACTATGGCCCCGCAATAACCCGAGTGACTTGTAAAATGCTTGAATTAAGAGTTTCAACACCGATGCCAGTGCCTTTCTCCTCAACGCCCATATCAATACCAGTGCGCGGGTGTAGAATAGAACGGATTATTCTCTTCTGTCACAGAATAATCCCCTCTGCAGTGCATGGGGCAACAGGAAAGCAAAATGCAGCAAGAACCCAGCGGGGGATAAAGTGTAAAATACCCAGAGCAGGGCCCCGTGCAGCACGCACCGGGTTTCGCCTCTGCGCCACCTTTGTCACCCGCGGGAGCTGCTTTTGCTTCGGAAGCCTCGGGATCCGCTGCAGCTTTCGCCGGTCTCCCTGGGGGCACCGCGGGGCGGTTCTGCTGGCGAGAGCTGGTGCTGATGTGAGAGCATCACAGGCAGCTCCTCGGGTCCTCCTTCTGCCTCTGCCAGTCCTGCTGCTGGGTTGACTCTCTGCAAAAATCAAAGGAACAAGGGCAATGTAGGGCTTGAGGAGAAAAAATACACTCTTTTTCAAGTATTTGGCACCATGCATGATGTTTTTTGCTGCAAGGAGAGGATAGAGAAGCAGAGGCAACAGCAATCTTGTTAGCAGTATTGCTGACTTTACCCTAACTCACACTGCGGTGTGGGGACCAAGCATCCTGCAAGAGTCAGGACGTCTGCGGCTGCCACCGCTGACTCAAAGCTATGGAAAGCAGAAGATTCGAGATAATTCCCCTGCCTCAAGAGCAGCAATTTTCCTTCCCTATCTGTGCTCCTCGCTTCCACCTGCCCAGGTCCCTCTCATTGCCTGGCCCTTGCAGGACGCTCCTCCCCTGGCACCTTCTCTTGCTGACTCCGCTCTGCAAACCACACTCCTCCCAAGCACCCCAGCAGCGCGTTCAAGCAAATGCATCCGTGCAAAGCTCCTCGAAAGCACTGGAGCGTGTCCCTCCAACCTCACACGTAGGACACGTCATCAACCAGGCACTGTGAAAGCACCAGGCTTCTCCAACTTCATCTCTCCATAACAATGCAACCTGGGCTTTGGCTGCTAGAAACTCAGTGTCCCCTGGGCCCAATTTCCCCCCTTTTCACCTTGTGCAACAGCGATGGCTTTGAGGAGCAGCACAGAGACAAAGCAGGATTATCCACACCCACAAGTGGCACCGTGCGGGTGCAGCAGGAGCAGAGGCTGCTTCATCTCTCCGGCCAGCCCCTGCAACTTAATCTCAGTTAATCCCATTTGCAGGCAGAAGGGTCTAAAATTGGCAGCACCAATCTGGTGTTTGCCCCCACAGTGAGTGGTATTATGACAAGCCTAATTAGCAGTATTTAATAGGTGCTTCAGAATCAGGCTTACCCAACACAGCAGAGGGTCAATGTAAAGGCAGAGCAAGAGCTTGGAGAGTTAGAAAGCTCCTTCTACAGTGCAGGGCTCTGCCTGTGCATCACACAGCATCTGCATTCTATGGTCTAAATCACAGATTTCTTTTTTCCCCTTGTCTTTTATGGGAGAAACCTCCCCATTCTCAGGTGTTTTCTATTTTAGCAGCAAAGGCTCTTGTGCTGGCCACACCTGAAGCACCAAAGCCCAATGCCTCTTCATGCATCTCTCAAAGGCTTCAAAACCTCCCGTCTTTAATCCTGCCTAAAAATAACAACAGTAACGCCCGGGGCAGGTTCACACTGAAAATTTCCAATGCAGGGCCTGAATCTCTGAGATGTTTGAGGATTATTCTGCCTATTTGGGAGCATTGGGTGCCCTCCAAGTGCTCACAGCTTGCTGGCCCTGCAAGTGCCCACGGTCATGGGTGGGCTCGGTTAGGCCGGACTTTGCTGGGTCATAGTGACTGGACCGCAGCAGACAGACCGATACTAGGAACCTCAGCAACAGGCAATTATGTCTTTTGTCTCGTGAGGTGAGTTAAGCAAGGTGTCCACCCCGAAGTGATGACAGAGACAGCAATAAAGAACAAGATCGGGGTGTTAACGAAACGGTGTCTAATTAAGCCATCAGGGTGAGCCGTGCCTTGGCGGAGCCGGTTCAGCGACTTCTCAATTACACCATGACATGAAATCCAGGAGCGTAATATTTTCCTCAGATTATTTTCTCTGGGCGTAAAGGTTCAAAGTCTTGGAGAGAGCGGGTAGAGAAGAGCATCCCTGCAGGGGCTGCGCGCATTTTGCATCCCTGCAGAGCGGCGTTTGCAGGGACCTCCAAGGAGGAATGGGGCCAGCATCCACATGAGCTCCAAGGAAAGCAGGGACAGGCCAGGGGTTTTCTCCGTTGCCGTGTGATAAGATTCCTGGGATCAGCAGGACGAGCTCAGCACGGACGGTGCTGCACAGCCGTCCTCCCTCAGCTCCCGCACGTCTGAGCGAGGCGGGTTTCGCCGCCAAGGGAATTTGCCTCTAAAAATAGCCTTTGTGCAACTCGCATGGAAGGGGAAAGCAGTTACACCTCTGCTATGGGGAAAACATTCCCTCCCTCTCCACGGGGCTGACTTCAGAGCCTCTTCCAGGGTAATTACCATCATTTTTCTGCTGAGGTTGCTGACTTGCAGGAGAAGTGACCTCCCGGAGCCTCTGCAGGCCTGGATCCCAAGCAGGGCTTAAGGTCAGTCCAGCCCCACCTCCTGCTCCCCAGACACAGCTCAGGTCGTCCCCCTTCCAGCTATGGAAAGCGATTTGCTTTAATCACTGGATGCTGCGAGTCGGGGCTGGGAATTCCGTGCCCAGAGTGGCTGCACATCGCTGAAACCCATCTGCTGGCTGAAACAGCCGCGGTGCCTCAACCCAGGACAGGGTTGTCCAGCCCGCAAGCCGCCTCGGCGCTGCTCCACAGGCACCGCGTGCCCCGGCGCTATCGGGCGCTCTGGTTGACGGGTGCAACGAGGCTTGAATGGCCAACTTGACGACGCATCTTCATGCTCTTCATCTGCAGCCCTTGACGAAATGGCACGCATGGATTCTCCTCCCATGCTCCGGCCTCCGGAGGCCAAAAAGTGCAATAATTATAAATCTCCGTAGTTTTTGCTCCTCTGAGCCTAAGCTCCTTGCCTTCCTCCTTGCTTTGCTGCTGTGCTGCAGGAGCAGACGCCAGCAGGAAGGCCATGCCCAGGGTGGCGCAGACCCTGCCTAGAAAGCAGGAGGGCAGGTTCTTTGGGCCGGAACGTGCCCCGGCTCCCGGCTGCAGCTGCAGCAGCAGCAGAGGCCAGGCCTGACTCATCCCTAGGCTGCAATTTCACCCCTGGGCTGGCGCAGGCTGGAAATTAAAACCAAGCAGCCGGGGAGGCCGAGCAAGGGCCGCACCTGGGGATGAAGCAAGAGGGGGAAGGCGCAGCATGAAGTCACACAGGGGCGCGAGATGCCGACGTGCACCCCGGGGTCCTGCCCCGGCGTTGCCACACCGTCATTAGCGGAGGACGTTGCGCCACGGCCCGGCGCGGTGCTGACGCTCGTGGGGACGGGACCGGCCCGGCCGCCGCAGCGGCTGCGCTGATAAGGGCAAAAGGGACGGGACGGAGATAGCGCCCCCCAAAAAAACCCAAATGTGATGAAATTCGCCCCCTGCGTGGGAGGCATCGTCTGCACCAGGGAAAGTAATCCCAGCATCACCCATGAGGCCGGGCTGGCTTTGGTCCCAAGAGGTTTCGGAAGGGTGGGAAGAGGTAATGGGATTTAAATGGAGCTGGTTTGGTTCAGTTTGATAGAGTCTGGATTTAATTTAGTTTGATATAAGTGATTTTGTTTAGATAAATGAGCCATTTTCGCTCCATTTTCACTCCATGAGCTTTTTACGCGGAATGATGTCCCACCAGAGACCCTACAAAATCGCTGTGTTTCTCTGCTAAATGGTGAGTTCTGATACCCAACCAAACCAATCCCATGTGCACATGACATATACTATTAAAAGTCCCTTTACCTTCCACAAATTACAAGGAGATATTTTCAATTCCCTTTCCTCTCCCAATTCGGATAGGCAGAAGCTGCACCCTCTGCACCAGGGTGAGTAGCCTCCATTCAAAGTAATCTGTTTTGTGGTGAAATAATGGAAACTATGAAGATTTTGGTGGAAAAAACAAAAGAAAAAGAAAGAAAAGAAAGAAATTCCTGAAAAGCAACTCATGTGGCTTGGCAGGATCACGAGGAAATCACTCCTGGGAAATCACTGATGAGAAGCAGTCGGAAGGGGAACAGATTAGTGTCTCTGTCCTAAACCACTGGTATATCTTTAGAAGTGGGGACCCGATCATTAGGTGCGATGAAATGACTCAGAGCCACGGCCCGAGTGGAGCCACGCTGGGTTGAACTATGGAGACCCAAGGAGCTGGTGGGCTCTACGAGGAAGGTATGGACCTGCAAGAACCGCCTTTGCTCACGTTTTGGGGAAGATTTTGCTAAGTCACGTTGGTCAGAAAGGGGATTAAAGAGCTTTCTGTCCCCAAAGCGGCCTCCTCACGATGCCTACGTGTAAAACAAGTCTGTGGAGGAAACACACAAAAGCAGTTGTGAAAGAATGAGCTCATTACCTAGGAGGACTCATTCCCAGAAGGCAGGGCCTTGAAACCATATAAAAGTTCTCAAATCCCCACGCTCCTCCATCCACTTGACTTCCCGCAGCTCCCTGCTGGTCTTTGGGGTAAGTTGGCCGATACTGATGCTTCTTTTTGGCGATATCTGTGATTTTACCACTCGGTTTCCATGAATGGAGACTCTTTAAAGAAGTGATTCAT
This sequence comes from Nothoprocta pentlandii, assembly GCA_013398315.1. Classification (NCBI taxonomy): domain Eukaryota; kingdom Metazoa; phylum Chordata; class Aves; order Tinamiformes; family Tinamidae; genus Nothoprocta; species Nothoprocta pentlandii. The sequence goes on from VZSG01001271.1 coordinate 69,928, forward strand.
TTTATAACTGCCTTTAAATGCCTAACAGAGCCTTGCAAAGAGGAGAGGCTATGGGCATGGGAGTAGGACAAGCAGCCCTGCAGTGACACTGCAAGGCACTTCCAAATGGCATGTGAATCTGGGGACAATTGAGTGCTAAATTGGATCCTTTCTGAAGACGAGATGAGATAGAACTACGTTGGCTTGAGTGTAACTAGTCCTGCCTTAGTAAAGGAGAGGTCTAACTGGCCTACTAAAGCTCCCTCTTACACCAGCTTCTGTCATTCTATGATTTATAGCAAGGGTGCTTTTAAATCTTTATTTAATTGAAAAACTGTACTGTTTATGGTAGATTTGTGAGCTGCTGCTGCAGGTCTCCCATCAACATCAACAGCAAGGTGCCAATTTGGCTCGAGACGTTATCAGGTTCCTACGAAGAAAATAGAAAGTGACACTTCATATCGATGTGGAGGAGCTGGAAGGATGGGGTAGAAGGGAATAAATCCGCTTTGAAGACGTGCTGAGAAGGGAAGAGCCTGGTTCTGTGTTAAGGGGACCTAGAAACGTCCCTTTCAAGCAATGCCCCCGTGACTCAAACTCTGTATTTATGTCCTGAGATGGTCCCTAGGAAAACGGTGGCATGGGGATCAGGTTGTGCTGCTTCCCGGCAGCCCTGTGTGCTGCCACGGGGGCCACGGGTGGCATCTCCACGGCGAACGGTTCCCGTGATGGCCAAGGGGATGGTGCCACCCATGACCTCCTCAACCCCGGGCGTCACTAGTGGAGTCGGAGCGAAACCGGGAGTCACCTTTGGGCCAGAGGCTCCAGGTTCAACTCGCCGGAGAGGGACCAAGAGGGAGCTCGCATGGAGCTCAGGCGGATGCTCATTCCCAGCAGCAGTCAGTTTTACACTGGCTTCCCAGAGCAACCTGTAAAACTTGTGAATAAGACCAAACATCTTCAGGCATTTCTAAGCAGAGACGCTTGCTTTTCCTATTTTTAATGGCCTTGCAGTCTTTAATTTTCCCTTTATTCCATTTAAAATCTGAGAGTTATTCTAAAATAGGCAAAGCTTCAGTTCCCTTTTGTTTCCTTTTCCCTTTTTCCCTTCCCAGGCAAAGTTTCCCTTTTGTTAAAGGGAAATATCGAGGGATATCAAAGGGATCCAGGTCTAGATGTTTTATCTACCTCTTGGCCCCCTGAACGTTTCCAAGTGCTTGCCATCAGCCATATTTTTTTATTCTATTCTATTCTATTCTATCCTATTCTATTCTATCCTATCTTATTTTATTTTATTCTATCTTATTTTATTCTATCTTATTTTATTCTATCTTATTTTATTTTACTTTATTTTATTTTACTTTATTTTACTTTATTTCATTTATTTATTTTATTGTGGCTTCCTGAAACCGCTACCAAACCCGCGGGGCTGTTATTTGCTCTCAGCTCTCCTGCAAGGAGACGCCAGGGAGGAAAAGCACCGGGCAGAGCACCGGGACGGGGGAATTGCTCTGAAGTGCAAATTCTCTCTGTTTCAAAGCAGCGACTCCGGAGCCCGCAGTGCTGCCCCACCTTGCACCCCAGCTCCCAGCAGGGAGATAAGAACGGGCTGCAGAAGAAATAGGACGCCGTGGTTCTTTCCAAGCCTGTCTGCTATGGGAAAACCACCTTCCAGATGATTCACGCTCCTTAGGGCTGGTTTCTGCCCGCTCTGCTCGGCAGCCGCGGTAACGCTCTGTTTCTTTCAGATTCCCTCGCTCCGTGCAGCGATGTCCGCGCACCAGATGCAGTGCAAGCAGCCAACGGCCCTGCCGCCCGGGCTGCTCACGAAGCAGAGCGCCGAGCCCACGCCGTGCCCCGAGGAGCCGCCGTGTCCCCCTCAGCAGCAGCAGCAGCCCCATGGCCAGGCGCCGGCAGAGCCAGTCCCCGTGGTGCTAGTGCCCGGCCCGGAGAAAGCGGCTCCGGTCGCGGTGATTCCCGAGGGTCTGCAACAGGAGGAGCAGCAGCAGCAGCAGTGCAAGCTGCCCCCGACGTTGCCTCCTGCAGCCTGTCCCGAGCCTGTCCCGTGTCCTCAGGAGAAAGCCCCGTGCAAGGAGCCGCCGGAGCCGATGCCCGTTCCCTGCCCGGAACCTGCTCCCTGCGCCCAGGAGACGCAGCAGTGCAAGGAGATCCCGGAGTTCGTCCCCGTTCCCGGCCCTGAGCCTGTCCCGTGTTCTCAGGAGACGCAGCAGTGCAAGGAGATCCCGGAGTTCATCCCCGTTCCTGGCCCTGAGCCTGTTCCGTGTCCTCAGGAGACGCAGCAGTGCAAGGAGATCCCGGTGCCGATCCCTGTCCCCGATCCAGTGCCGTGCCCTCCGGAGAAGCAGGAATGCAAGGAGATCCCGGTGCAGATCCCTGTTTCCCTCCCGGAACCACCCGCCTGCCCCCAGGAGATCCCGGTGCCCATCCCCGTGGCCTGCCCCGATCCGGCCCCGTGTCCCCAGGTGAAGCAGGAGTGCAAGGAGATCCCGGCGCCGATGCCCGATGCGGCGCCGTGCAGCCCGGAGCAGCCGGAGGCGCCGCCGTGCGCAGAGCTGGAGCAGTGCTCGCTTTGCGAGCAGCAGCAAGTGAAGCTGCCCAGCCAGTGGCCCCCGGCGCAGAAGTGACGTGCTGGGAGCTCAGCGAGGCAAAGAGCTCCCGCTGTTTCCATCGCCCCTTTATTCACTGCAGAATTTAGCCCTGCTTCCACCTTCCCCCCGGTACTAACGCTCACGTTATCCCACGCTAACGCCCCTCCAACGCGGCTGTTGCAGGCTTGGAGTTCCAGCACACGCACGCTCGGCTTGAGCGGCCTGAGTCCCCATCCTCTCCCAGTTATCCTGCCAGGGAGAGGCCGGGAATTGTGATGGCAGCTCAGCCAGGGCTCGGGAAGCAGGGGCCATCCTGAAAGTCAGTCCTCATGGTGCAGCCCTATGCACTGCCACCCGCTTCCCACGCTCCCCTCCGCATCCCTCCCTTACCTCGTGCTTTGGGGTTTGGTCTAAAACGTCAGGATTCGGGATTTGGGCAGAACTTGCTAGGAACGGGTCTGATCCGGGGCAGCACCACTTGCCATAACCATGAACCCACGATGCGAAATATCTTAAACAAGGTTAAAATCTAGAGGAAAGAGGAAGGTTTTTACTGCAGAGTCATCAGCTCCCAGGTACCCGCTGAGCTGAATCGTGCATGGGAAATCGCAGCCAGCTCAGCACCACCGCGGGGAGCTCGCCTCCCAGCCACCGGCACCTGCAAAGAGCAGCGCACGCCAAGGGGATTGATGGAAAAGATAGAGGTAATTAAATGCAACCCAGACGGGTTTTGAAATAAACCACCGCCAGGCGCGGCTGCCACCCGTCACAGCGGCGACGGGAGCGGGTTTGCACTCGGGAGCAGCGCCTTTCACCCCACGGTGCCGTCGCATGCGTGCTCGGGCCGTCGCGCTACTAGTTTTAGGCTCATAGGGTATCCAAGACGTGTTTCACTGTGAAAATCACCAATAAAAGTGACTTTGAATACTGAGTTTTGGGGGAATTTTTGGCAACTCCTGCGCCTAAGGGAAAACAAGAAGGAGCCTGAGCTTCACGTAGCCCCTTCCGAGCTCCGAGCCAGGCTAAATGGGAGAGCTAGAATCAGGGGCACCTCCACTCACCCCACATTTTTGGCATGTGAAAACACCCCAAAACACCCACAGCCACTCGCCGTGACCTCCAGCACAGACCCAGCAACAAGCCAGGCTGCGAGCCCAAGCAAATATGTTTTTTACCCACGCTGCAAAGGAGCCAGGAGAGATGCAATCTCTTGCACACAGCCCCCGCGCCGGTCTCACCTCCTCTCAATGTCAGGCTTAGCCCCCGTTTTCTGCTTTGCAGCTTGGGCTTGCACCGCCTGCAAGGCCCCGCTGCTGGATCCCGCAGGAACATCTGCATTTATGGGGATTTTCCTCCTCTGCTACAGAGGAGAGTGGGAAAGAAAGAGCAATTGGTTGAACCAGAATTCCCTTGCTGCAAAGCAGAAATTCTCCATCCTGTTTTGGCTTGTTTTAAAACCAAAGCAAAGTGTTCTGAGCAACTCCCCTTTTTTTATTTCGGTTTAAACCCTCTCTAAAACTGTTTTCCCAGCAGCAGTTATAGCACCACTAAGCCTAAAATAAATAAAAAAATAAAAAATAAAATCAAAATAACTCGTTCCGACAGCCCTGCTGCAGAGAATTGTATCTTGGGGAATAGCTTCATTTCTTGCGAGACACCAGAAACCTCAGGTAAATAGACAAAGCTTGAGAGAGTAATTTCCCAAATGGCAACATCCCACAAAATTGCCAGTTGTCCAAAAAAAGGTGAAACAACATGACGATATCACAAAACAATCCCGAAACAATTCAAATCCGGAGTCTGCGCCCATCTTGAGCTGGTGCTCAGATATTAGCACCAGCTAATAAGGATAAAGAATCTGGAAAGAAACATGCACAAGTACCTGTGTATAGTGTGTGACTTAAACCTAGGTACATATAAATTTAAAGGTGATTCCTGAGCTATTACAAGAAAGGAGGAGAGAATGAATGGCACTAATAAAGTGGGGGAAAAAAAATATCAAGAAGCAAGTAATGCAGTTAATTGTGATTTTATTGGAGCACACCCCGAGGTAAAGATCAGAAGGAACCTGCTTGCGACTTTGCTATAGTTGAGGATGAATAAATTGCGGCTAATTCATTGCGTCTCTTTGTAAAGCAATTCCCCACTTGCAAGCAAAGCCAGCGCCCTGCGGATTTCTAGCCAGCTTGGTGGAGGCAACACAGAGCTTGCAAGGAAGCAATTGCCCCTTCCCTCCACCAGCACCAGAGCTACTTCTGCTTTGGGCACTGCTGCTGCTGCTGTTGCGGGATGCTCTTCACAGGGCATTTGGCTTGTCCCTTGGGCGCCTGGCACTGCTCCGTGCTCTTCGGGAGACACTTCTCCTGGCACTGGGGGGGTATGTGTTGCTGCTGCTTCTGCTGGTGCGAAGACATTGCTCCTAAACCTGGAAGGAAACCAAGGTGCCGCTTAGGTTACTTTTCAGCCTTACATAATTCTCTCCTTTTCAGGTTTTACAGTTTCAGCCTATTTTTTTTATATAGCCTTGACTTCCAATGTTAATTCTACCAGGGCAGGCATGAAAATTACTAGCAATGGGGCAAACAAGGCAGAAAGCTGGGGAGAGCTCACAGAATGTTTAAGGTTGGAAGGGACCTCTCAAGATCACCTAGTCCAACCTTCCTGCTAGAATTAATCATTGTATTTCCCATAATATGAGACTTGCTTTTGTGGTTATGCTCCTTGTTAACACCATCTGAAGGACAGTTCTGCAGTATGTATAAAGCTAAATAATAGAATCACAGAATGGTTGAGGTTGGAAGGGACCTCTAGAGATCATCTAGTCCAACCTTCCTGCTCCAGCAGGGACACGTAGAGCATGTGGCACAGGGTGGTGGCCAGCTAGGTTTGGAGACCTCCAGAGAAGGAGACTCCACAACCTCCCTGGGCAGCCTCTTCCAGGGCTTTGTCACCCTCACAATGAAGAGGTTCCTGATTTCAAAGCTTCTGGAAGAAGAAAACAGCTTGATAATGATCCCTCCATCACAAACCCCAGAGCAGGACAGCATCGCCGGCCACAAGCAACCTGCCCCACCACGAGCAGTGCTGCAGTTTCACCCAACGCAGCGACCCTTGGAGCCGGGCACCTCCAAGACCGCAGCAAAAGGCCCGTGGGTGCCCAATGGGTGCAAGAGGAGGTGCCAGGGAACGGTCACCAAATAGCCAGAGGGTTCCCAAGCCTCTGGATGACCAGCGTGAGGAGCAACTAAGCAAGGAAAGAACCCACAGCACAGGGCTGCTGGAGAAATGCAAGAGGGAGAAGTCGTCCCTGGAGAAGAGTCTCCAACTGCCCTCCATGCATCCGTGCGGAGAGACTCACCTGGTGCCTCTTGCTGTTGGCAGAAGGGAAGGAGACGCCGCCGGGATTCAGGAGCCTCCCGAAGGGAAGGCTTTTATACCCTTTTGGAAGTCTGCCCCGGCAGCCGATGACGACAGATTAACTTGATGACCAGCATCTTTCACAACAAGAACTTGCTCCGCTGACACCTCCTTAGTGCTGGATTTCAGTCAAGGTCTGTCAGAGATGTTTTCAGGTGTGGGGGAACTTGTTGATTTTCAGGGCAGGCACACCCAATCTGGTAATAACTGGCTAATTCATTAATAATTCATACTGTCCCGGCCTGGCCCTCGGCTCCCACAGCCCAGCTCAGACTTGAGAGCCAGCTCTGCAATCAGGAAACCCAGCTTGCATAAACCTTAACTCTTCTTCCTTTTCCTCCCTCCCATAGGGACCAAAAATATTTTATATCATCCACAAAATATGAAGTCGTCCCCTTATTTTAAGCATCCTTTTCCTTACCCTTGCTCTCCACTTCCCCCTGAGGAAACGAAAGCTTTCTGTTTACGAACACGGGATTTGGTTTACTGGCATTGCAGCAGGATTTCTTTCCCTCTCAGGAGAGCCTGTGCCCAACGCCCCCAAAGCTTTTCCGAGGAAGGAAAAGGAAAAACAGCTCAAGTCAAGGCACTGCCTCCAGCTCCAATGGCAAAGGCAGTTCTAAGCCTTCCCTGAGCTGTCCTCAGGGCTGGACCCCAAGGGGTTGGATTTGTGCCCCAGGGGGTTGGATTTGGTCCATGAACTACAGCCTCTTCTCTACTTACAAGCACAGGATCCACAGAGGAGCCATGGATATAACTGCTGGTAGGCAAAGGAGAGCAGAAGGGGCTCACAACCCTAAGAGAAGAAGAAAAACTAGCCACAGTCTTCACAAAACCCACCTGTGTCTGACCAGCCAAGGTCTTAGAGACCCTGAGGCTAACGAGGACCAGGCTGGGCTAATTGGCTGCAGATAGGCAGACCTTAGCAATGCCCAAGATGAACCACAGGTGTGTAAGACAAGAGTGTGTCAGGGCTTTTGCAACACGCTGTGACATAGGCATGGGATGCGTGATGAGCACTGCCCGGACAGCCGCCTCTGCCGCTTCCTCTGCGGCTTTTGGAGCTTCCCAGTGGTGTCAACCATGGCTGCGTTTGGCGCTGTGCTCAGGGAGCGGTGGCCGTGGCCATCAGGACTGGTGGAGCTGGGTGGTGGAGACCCACCATGGAGGTCTCATCCCGGACGCGCCTTGTTGGCCGCTGCAAGTGGTCTCCTGACCAAAGCTGCTCCCACGCCTGATGGTGGGCACCGATGCTGAGCACAGAGCAGGAGCAGCAGGTGTTGGTGATGTTATGGATGGCAGGATTCACCCCAAAGGCTTGGGCTCACTGATAGGAACCATGGATTGATGTTCCCAGACTTCCCCTTCATACCCTCGCAACTCCATAGCTGTCTAGCCCTCCTAGCCTGTCTTGCTGAACCAAAATGCACGTTTGGGGCAAAATCTCCGTGCCTGACTCAGGTGCACCAAACGCCTGCGCCTGTCGACGCTCGATACCATCACCCTTCCTTCTGTGTTGACAGAAATCGCACAAAAAGGAATCTCCTGTAGAGCTACCCTTGTGCCCACGGGTTCATCGCGGGCTGATTTGGTAAGAGTGTTTACACACGCCTAAATATAACTCTTTTCTCTTGGAGATTAATCACCCTCCACCCTGGCCTTAATGACACAGTAGGTGGAAAGAAATGCTCTGCATCCAGACGTGGAGCCTGCGCCGGAGACGAGTGGGAGCAGCCAGGACAATAGGGTAGGGAACAATGGGCTCCAGACTAGGGCCTCCCTCCCCAGCCGGGATCCAAACGAAGACAATAGGTTTGCAATAGAATGAAAATACTGTTGCAGCAGAGAGACGTTAACGAACCTGAAATACCAACTGCTCCGTGGGCCACAGCAGCCGCATCTCCCCCGCGCAGATGGGAGCAGATAGGCAGCGGCAGCCAGCCCTGCCCAAAGCCCTGTGAGGTGTCAACAGCAAAGCTGGGGACAAAGCTGCTCCCTTGTCCCGGCAGGGCTTGGACCTGCTCCTGGACCATGAGAAGGGGTTTTCTTCCAATTCATTTTACCTTTTACTCAGCAATATATATTTTACTGCCATTGTTTTTCAGTAGAACATAACTCATTGGTTAGTATCTCTCAAAAAGCATTGGTCAAGTCTCGTTTACAGCATTGGAAAGCATCGCGCTCTGCTAGAACGTGTTTACAGGCATGAAACCTTTGCAAGCATCCCAGCTTCTTCAGAGAAAAAACAGAGGAAGGAGGTCTTGAACCTGAAGGCGTAGGAACAAAGAGAAGGACAAAAGACAAGAGGACAGAAAATACCATCGATGGTCATTTTTTATTGCTACGCATACACATAAAAGGCTAGAGAAGAGTTAAAGGATTAAAAGGCAGAGCTCTTCCACCTGCAGCATGCTGCCAAGGCAGAGCATCTCCCCAGAACACCTGGGACAATGTTGGCCAACTGCAGCTCCCAAGGAGAAGAGGCGCCAGGAAAGGAGTGGAAGGGGCAGCATAGGAAGCCAAGGCTGGAAATATTCAGAGCAGCATTTATAAGTCAAGGAGAGCAAAGGGAGAGGAGGTCTTGGTACGTTGCTGGTGGGTCTGTAATCTTTCATGGCACAGAAGCTCGTGAGCCCACAGAGGTCATGGTGCCGTTTGCAAGGGCCCTACGTGCCAAGGGCAATCAGCAGGTCCGGGGGCAGGGCTCCAGGCACACGGTCTCACACTTCTCTGGGCACTTGGTGGCACAAACCTGCACGCACGGGGCCGGGCAGGGCTCGGCACACTGGGTGCAGCACGAGGTGGCGCAGGGCTTCACGCAGACGTCCACGCAGGTTGGCGGAGTGAGCTCCACGCACTGGGTGCTGCAGGGCTGGGCGCACTGAGTGGTGCACGTGGTGGTGCACTGGGTGCTGCAGGGCTGGACGCACTGGGTGCTGCAGGGCTCAGCGCACTGGGTGGTGCAGCACGTGGTGGTGCACTGGGTGCCGCAGGACTGGGCACACTGGGTGCTGCAAGGCTGGACGCATTGGGTGCTGCAGGGCTGGACACACTGGGTGCTGCAGGGCTCGACGCATTGGGTGCTGCAGGGCTGGACGCACTGGGTGCTGCACGGCTGGGCGCACTGGGTGGTGCAGCACGTGGTGGTGCACTGGGTGCTGCAGGGCTCAGGGCAGGGCTTCACGCACACGGTGCCGCAGGGCTCCACGCACACGGTGCTGCAGGGCTCCGGGCACGGCGGGCACTTCTTCACGCAGCACGTGGGAGGGGGCAGGCAGGGCTGCTTGCACTGCTCGTAGCAGGACATCTTGCTGGGTGCTGGCGATGCTGGGGAGAGAAGGAGTACAAGGTGAAGATTCCAGGTTACTCCTTCCTTTTTGGGAACCGGCAAGTGTTACCGCTGGAAAGACTGGAGCCATAAACCTTGAGTTTCACAGAACTGCATCCACTTACACCTGGGAGACACCCTGCTATGAGAATAGCTTTTTTTCCTGAGCTACCTAGTGAGAGAAGGAGTTCCATTGTCTCTTCGTTGCTTTCTAGGTTCCTCACGTACACCAGAACTTGGTTGCTCATGAGATATTGGCCTGTTAATTCAAAGGCTAGAGCCCCAAGACTACAATTCAAACACTCTTCCAAATCCTCCAGCTATACATCATTGATGGTGCACTAAAATTAATAGGCTTATCCTCTCTTTCTTGGCCCAGAGGTTGCAGCTCCTCTTTCTGATGCATTTCCTCGTCTTGGCTGCTCCCATACTTCTCCTACAGTTTTGCCCTAAGGACTCCTACAGCTTCCTTCTTCCAGACAACGCTTCTTCCCACCCATCTCTTCTGAAGTCCCAAGCCTTACTCTGCAACATCCAGTCATTTATTTAATTTCCTGACTTAATGAGGTTTTAAAAGAGTTAATGAAGATGGACTATGCAGCAGGGTGGAAGACAATCGTCTTCCGCAGAGACGATGGGCCATTTCCAAATTACCAAAGAAGAAGAAGCTGCCTAAGAGTCAAACATCCTCTCTCCCATCCCGGAAGGAATCCTGGACCAAACAGCAACACCTCCAAGCAAAGCTCAACATCAAAGAGCCAAGTTCTTCTGCCGTCAGGAATACACTCTCTTGACCAAACCAATCAAGCGATCCTGCCACCACATCATTCCCTGATAAATCCAAGAAAGACTTACCAGTTCACCAATGCAGATGAGTGAGGAAGATGCCAAATGAACTGGTGTGAGCATCAAAACGCCAGCCTTTTTATATAGTTTGCGTGGCGTCACCTCCGGAAACGAGGAAGCCCAGGGGTATGGACACCTGACCATTAGCATCCCCACAGGCTCCACCTATACATACTTTTCGTATTTGTTTACATCCTAAATTTGGGGGGAAACCTTCTTCCAGGAAAAGCATGTGATACTGAGTAAAGTCTGCTTCCACCCAAAACCCAAGCTATGCGATTCTCAATTGGAAAATATGGTAATTAAAAAGAATCACAAACTGGATTAATTGCTTTTTTAGAAAGATTTAATATGCTCCGATATTTTCATCTCCTCCTAAGTGTCAGAATGATACCTTAGGTTTCTTCCCAATACAGTTAGAATCAATGACTATTATTAAGGCAAGTGGACAATTGATAGGGTTTTCCATGAGAAACATCATGTCCTAATTCTCATGGCAAGAGAGAGCTAATTCTACAGGGACCATTGGTGCTTCAGCTAGTTCTCCAGAACCTTCCTGACCATTGAAACCACCCCAGCCCCTTCCTCCCCAACCTCTTGGTCTATTAACCAGGTTCATATTTGACAACGCCAAGTTGGAGACAACTCTAGGTCCTAGGAAGACTTCTCCAACCATTCAAAGGGAGAGGCGTTACCAAACCATTCCTTCCATTGTCAAAGCAGTGCAAAGGACCTCCATTCATGTGAGCAGAATTCCATATTCATGTATTTAAGCCTTTCCCTGATCGATATCTCACTCAGCTCCAGAGCCCAGAACATTTTTATTTCTCAGAGATGTTCCAGTCAGGTGGGTGGAACACAAAAATTTGGCCGTGCCTTGGGGTGTTTTGTCATTCTTGACAATTCCGCCAATTAAATCATTTACACAAGCACTAAATGGAAAAAAAAGGAAAAAAAAAATCCCATTCAGAGTGAGTGCTATGTCCTGTTTACACAGGAAACCAGAAGCCCTGCTCAGACTGATGCATTTTTAGCGTTTTCAGGAGCTTTTCTCAGTATTGGCACGGTTCATGTTCACCTGGGACACCCGACTCATCTTGAATACCGATGCTGAGGACCAGTCCCTTTCTACAGGGGCTTATTGTGCATCCTATTGTTATATTTGATTAGCGAGAAATTGAAACAACTTGCAAGAAAATTAGATATTTTAGGAGATAGAAATTGAAGTCCAGTTGTAGTATGTGGGAACATCAGGCAGCACTGGATGATTATTCTTAATTGACCCTTATTTGTGGAACTTTATTACATTTATGAGCAATTTGCTCAGTTGACTCGTTCCATTAAGCCCAGTGACTCAGAGCTCCACAGCAGCATCCTTTCAGGCCCAGGCAAAACGTCTGGAAAGAAGCGCTTTTTTCCCAAATTTGCTCTTTCTGAAATCGTTTAATTACATGGCGAAGACCAAGCTCCCTTGCAGCGCCAGAGCCTGGTGCGATGGGCAGCGTGCCAACGAAAAGAGCAGGCAACAGACCAGAACCAAAGCAAAAACCCTAAGCAAAGTTTGCCGCAGAAATCAAGAATATTCCCAGCAGTTTCAGAACAACGAGGACTTCCCAGCCCACTTTCTCCCTCTGTTACTACCCATCCTTGGCTTGGGTATATCCAGCTTTCCCACCGGGCACCAGGCATCAAGACCAGCTTCTAGGACCAGCCGTGTCCCTGGGCTGCCCGTCCATCCCCGGCTCCAGAAATCCATGCATACCTTGCATGCCAGGAGCCTGAGCAAGCAGAGGAATTCACCTCACATGAAAACAGGCGGCTTGTCTCCTCCACATCCTAGGGGCAATTTAATCAAGCAATTAAATCATTACTTCTGGGGCTGAGAGGAGCAGCAGCGCAGCGCAATCCGCCTCTTTTCCTGTTTACACAGGAAGGTGAGTGTCCTACAAAGAATGATAAGTGAGCATCTGACCAAGATCCCATCCGGAAAAGAGGATCTAGCTGTCGTGACAGCAAGAAACTCAAGTTTTTTATATTTTTTTTTTTCTGACAATTGCTGATGCTTGACACCTTACAATGGGAATGTGGTTTTCCTTAGGGTTTCTCCCCCTGCCAAACAAGATAATGCCCTGATTCTTGAAGAATCCTCCACACACATTATGTGACACAGCAAGAGCGGTGGTGTCTATGGCATTCACTGCTCCCAGAGTGCGGTTTTTCTCCAGAAATGTCATAAGAACATGGCAGATAGGGTGTAAACATTCTAGAATCAGGGGAAAAGGGTCCCTGTTCCTTTTCCCGTACCCCAAACTTCTGGTGCCTACCTGGAAATGAAATGTCTGCCCCCTGTGATGGTCTAAGTCCTCTAACAATTGAGTTTCCAAGCTCACCAGAAGGATTTTTTAAAAATGCAATTGGAGGGACACTGCAGAGAAAGAGCTTAAAGTCATTTTTCCTCTCTGTAGTTTCTTATATCCCTGAAGATTGTTTGGCTTGATTTGAGAGCAGAGAAAACGTTTGCTTGTGCAGGAGTCTCAGAGTGAGGTCCAGCCTCCACGGTGGTGGCCGGGGAGCCCTATCTGCTTTGGTATCTCAGCTGCGCAGCCTCCACACTTAGATAACACTAAAGCTGGGCTTGGGACGTGGCGAGTGCTGTGTGACCGAGAGTAGGAGGCGAGTCCTGCCCAAATCCCACGGGATTTGCCCGGACCAAGCGACGCGCATGAGGCCGGCTAGCAGCTCAGCCCTCCTTAATCCGCCCCACTGCCGTGTCCACGGGCGCGATTCATCATGTCCCGTAATTGGTGGAACTCCTCCAGCAGAAAAAGTGAGACAGAGCTAATTGTGGGTTAGTCACAACCTGGAGCATCTCCTAAGGACGGGCCGGTGGGTCCTCTAGCTTCATCCGCCGTCTTCCTCCGTGCTGTCCCTTCTTTTCTGTAGCTGTGGCCAAGTCCAAACCCTGCTCATGTCTCTGGCACCATCTTCAACGTGTGCAACAGCAAGACCTGTCCCCCAAGGATGCCACTCTGCAGAGAGCAACTTGCAAACAAAGTCGGTGCTAACGGGGGAAGCCCTTTGGCTCCCATTCGCAGGTTTGCATGGAGGGCTACCAAAAATCCTCTGGGATACCCTGCAAAGAGCAATAAGGATTTCAGCAGGATTCAGCGGGGAATGAGTTTCTGCCACCCTCCTTGAGTCTCCTCATGCATTCAGCAGTTGCTGCCCCTCTAAAGAGGTCTTTCAGGAGAAAATTAATGGGAGAAAGTGCAAGCCTGGGGGAGCGGCAGAGGGAAGGACACTTATGCAGACAGTTGTGGCCAAGATTGATCATTTTTATTGCTTCACATCTACAGGAAAGTAAGAAGATGGGGGGAAAAAAGCAAATGGGAAAAATTCCCCCAACTACCTCAAAGCAGAAGAATTAGAAGATCGCTCTCCCAGGCACACGCGGTGCTCCTGGGGGTAGAAGACCACTTAGGTATGACAAAAGCTACAAGAAAAGGCATTGTCCCTTAAATAAATACAAGAGAAGTTACGTGAAAATGTAAGAAAAGCTACAGCAAAGTTCTCCCTTTCCTAGGGCAGTGAAGACCAGAGGAAGACGCGAGTGAACAGGGGTCTTCAAGTCAATTCCAGATGCATCTTCCACACACGGGGCCTCAAGGGAGCACGCGCTTCCGACAGCAGATATCGGCACAGCGGATGGAGTAGACCGGGGTGCAGGCAGAGGCGCACGGGGACGCAGCCTGCGTGACGCTGACCGTGCCGCAGGTGTCCACGCACGTGGTGGCAGCCTGCACGGCCCCGCAGCACGGGTCCACGCACTCGGTGACTTCCACGCAGCACGGGTCCACGCACTTGGTGGTGCACTTGGTGGCTTTGCTGCAGCACGGATCAGCACACGTGGTGACACACTTGGTGACTTTGCTACAGCATGGATCTACACACTTGGTGGTGCACTTGGTGACTTCACAGCA